>JACXGM010039602.1:0-10558 GCA_016801145.1 Umbra pygmaea
TATCGCATATACCTTTACTAACCTAGAATCTAAACTTAATTGTATGTTTAACCATAAACCTGACCCAAAGCCTGAAATGTACTTTGTCCTCACTGGGGCTGGCAAAATAAGGGCAGTTTTAATAAGGGCAGTTTTTCATGTTTACTATCCTTGTGGGGACTTCTCCTTATTAAATCTGTTAAAACACACACACAACAGAAAAATAATAGCAGAAGAATTACTTCATCAAAGAGATGATTTAGAAAATGTTTACATAAATCAAAAAGTGAGAGATTTTAACTCATTTGCCATTCACTGTTACAGTCTTATGCAAATGTTTTGGCACCCCTGACAATATCCATGATTTTCATTTATAAATAATTGTTGTTTTTTTTATCCGCAATTTCATTTTGATCTATCAAATAACGGAAGGACACAGTAATATTTCAGTAGTGAAATGAGGGGTTTTGGATAAACAGAAAATGTGCAGTATGCATCAAAACGAAATTACACAGGTTCATAAATTTGGGCAGCCCAACAGAAATATCACATCAATATTTAAGACTCCTTTAGCAGAAATAACAGCCTCTAGACACTTTCTTTATCCTGTAATGAGTGTCTGGATTCTGGATGAAGGTATTTTGGACCATTCCTCCTTGCAAAACATCTCCAGTTCAGTTAGGTTTGATGGTTGCTGAGCATGGACAGCCTGCTTCAAATCACCCCACAGACTTTCATTGATATTCAGGTTGGGGACTGGGATGGCCATTCCAGAACTTTGAACTTGTTCCTCTGCATAAATGCTAGTAGATTTTGAGCAGTGTTTTGGGTCGTTGTCTTGTTGAAATATCCAGCCCCGGCGTAACTTCAACTTTGTGACTGATTCCTCTACATTATTCTCAGGTATCTGCTGATATTGAGTGGAATCCATGCAACCCTCAAAAAATTTAACAAGATTCCCAGTAACGGCTCTGGCCACACAGCATGATGGAACCTCCACCAAATTTTACTGTGGGTAGAAAGTGCTTGTCTTGGAAGGGTGTGTTCTTTTGCCGCCATGCATAATGCCCCTTGTTATGGCCAAATAATTCCATCTTTGTTACATCAGTCCACAGCACCTTCTTCCAAAATTAAGCTGGCTTGTCCAAATGTGGATTTGCATACCTCAAGCGACTCAGTTTGTGGCATGTGCAGAAAAGGCTTCTTTCGCATTATTCTTCCGTACAGCTTCTCCTTGTGCAAAGTGCGCTGAATTGTTGAACGATGGCTTCCCTTAAACCATAATGTTGAACAATCTTTTTTTTCAGGTCACTTGATAGTTGTTTTGAGGCCCCCATGTTGCCACTTCAGAGGAGAGTCAAAGAGAGCAACAACTTGCAATTGGCCACCTAAATATATTTTCTCATGATTGGATGCACCTGTCTATGAAGTTCAAGGCTTAATGAGCTCAGAAAACCAATTGTGTGTTCCAATTAATTAGTGCTACGTAGTTACAGATATTCAATCATCAAAATAACAAGGGTGCCCAAATTTATGTACCTGTCTAATTTCGTTTTGATGCATATTGCACATTTTCTGTTAATCCAATTAACCTAATTTCATTACCGAAATATTACTGTATCCTTCATAGATTATATTATTTGATAGATTAAAATGAAATTGCTGATCCAAGCACAAAATTATTTATAAATGAAAATCATGGAAATTGTCAGGGGTGCCTAAACTTTTGCATACGACTGTATCACTAAAGTTTGCTTTACACGTTTTATTTTAACAAGTATTTTTAATTTACAAGTTTGACCATAAACCTGACCCAAAGCCTGAAATGTACTTTGTCCTCACTGGGACTGGCAAAATATAGGCAGTTTTAATAAGGGCAGTTTTTCATGTTTACTATCCTTGTGAGGACTTCTAATTAGATCTGTTTAAACACAACATACACATTATAGCAGAATAATTACGTTAAAGAGATTATTTTGAAAAGGTTGTTTTTGACATAAATCAAAAAGTGATACATTTTAACTGATTTGTTATGCACTGTTATCACTAAAAAAGATTGCGTTTACACGTTTTATTTTAACAAGTATTTTTAACATTCACAATGTTTACAATTGATAACAGCTGGTATCCTATCCCATCGAAAGCAAAACTATCAGCGAACCTTTTTAAGAATCTCACTTGCAATTTGTCCATCTGGCATGTTAGAGCGCAGTTTGTTGTTGTTGATGAAACATGCTGAAAAAAAAACATTTTACCTTCTGAATTCTCCCATCCACATCCAAGTAGATTACTCGGTACGCGGACGAAGCAGATCCCATCGCTTTCTGGTTCCTGCTAGACTCGCACCGCTGCCCGGGGTTCGGATTGGCCGACGGACGTACCGGTCCGTCCGGTCCGTATTTGAGTTGAAAAACCCCGCGAACCGCCGGTCCGTGTTACAAACTGACAAATTAACTTAGCATTTCAATGACATGTTTTTCTCTCTCTCTGTTTCTGTCACCAGTATCTCTCATCTCATATAGCCCCTATCTCTCACCCCCTCCCTTTTAGCTTTTCTCAATGAGTCACCCTCTCTCTCTCTCTCTCTCTCTCTCTCTCTCTCTCTCTCTCACACACACACACACACACACTCGCACATACACACACTGTGGGAAAATTGAAGTGCGGAGATCATAAGCTTCTTTCCCTCTCATCGCCATAGTTACCGGGGCTCCTCAAGGACGCAAAAGCTGCCGGTTAAGGTTTGCCTGCAGGTCTCTGATGCAGCGTCCGCATTGCCGTCTGTGGTGTGCCTGACCGCGTCGTTCAGTCAGCTTAAAAAAATCACACTAGGGTTTATGTTCAACCGTGCCCTGGGAGTGAGTCTATTGAAACTGTTAATCAAATGGGTTGTCTTAATCAAAATTGTAGAAACAAACGAACGGGTAGAGCTACACAGAGAAAAGAGGGGTTTCAAATTTAATTTCGCCTATAACCGTAGTTTCTTGCGTGGGCGCCCGTGCGTTTTTCAATGGACTTGCAGGCTGGAGTCAGCTAGGTTTGTGATGTTATGGGAGCTGAGTCATCGAGAATGAAAACAACATAATAATAATGTCAATAAACACTCAATAATTGCATTTAGCAGAGTAATAGGGACATTTGGTTTATTTACACGCAATGCGAAGAGTTTCCAGAATAGGATATCTGATTATTGTTATTACTTCGCAGCAGTGGGACATCAGGTTAAGTGGACATTGTGTTTAATGGTACTGTATGATCCCTTTTCAATGTAATCAAAACATGTTAGCCAATTGTTTTTGTTGTATGTGTTCTATATGATGACATCGTTTTCGTTAGTGTTATCACTGTAGTGTGTGTGATGTAGTTTAGATAACCTAAAGTAAGTGTTTTTTAGTGTCAAATGGTCACCCTGGGAAACATGGCACTACATTGCTAAGTATGTTACTATCAATTATAATTGAACAAGCTTGCTTTTGGTGTTGAAATCAATAGTTAGGTTTTTTGACTATTTATGATAATTAAACAGTTATATTAATGGTCCTACGTTATATATATGTTCCGTTTAGGAGTATCAGATCAAATAATCACCGTGTCTCTGTGCGCAACACTGGTGCGCATATCTAGCATAAACGCCTGCCACTTTTCACGAATAGAGTGGAAATTTGGTCTGATGGTTGTTGAAAAATTCTTTTTTTATTTTTGGTTATTTTTCAACAAAAACATAAGAAGATGTTTAACCTTCAGAAAATCTTGTTTGCCCATCTCAGGTTGTTAAAGACAATATATTATGAGCTGTTTTTTCCAGACATGTGTAGCATATTTTCAACCCTGTTACCAATATTTATGTTGATTGTTTAATAATATTTAAAAATGATTTTAAACACATTTTCTGTTTTGTAGACATAATTAATATATACTTAGCATATAATCCATTTTCTTCTCTCAATATAAGGTGCAACTAACATATTACTCCATGTTTTATCACTTGTTATGGATTGTAATAATGATATTTTTAAGCCACACTGGGAATTACCAATTGGCAGATACCAATGATTGTAACAAGTAATTGTATATGTTAAATTGTTAATTTAGTAAGCTCAACAAATGGTAAAGATTATTCTCATAGTTGCATACTTACATTATCCCAAATGTTTCCAACAACTTTTAAACCCAGAGAAATTTGTAACGTAGTTCGAAGACCCGGGACGTTTCGTTTTGTCACCCGTCAATGGCATCATATAACCTTTGACTCCTCTGGTTGCTCTAACTTCCGGGGAACCACCTAATGGCATTACATAAAGTGAATAACCATCACTAAACATAACATGAATAAAGCTATAATATATTTAACAATACACAGCGCCAGCGCTAGTTTTAGTCAAGAACCCTTCGCCTGGCAACACTACAGTATATTTTGCTGGCAAAACACTCTTAGATTTTCCATTTAAAAATAGTGCTCGTAAGTCATTACAGTAATCATTGTTAATTTATTGCATAGATAGGTAGTGTGTCCAGTCAAAGTTGTTTATTTATCATATGCATCGAATGACATCACATCATCCTATGCAGAGAAATTCTTTTGACATGGCTCGTCACATCTATGCAGTGGGCTTAAAAAGATTTACAACAATATAAAGAATTTTAAAACAATAATGACAATAGTAATAGTAATAATTCACTATGTACTGAGCAGTGATCTGGAAAATGTACAACAGTAGAAGTAATAAATATTATGAATGGCATGGAAAATTGCTTTACAAGGTCCATTTGAATTCCTCTACATCAGATGTAGAGAGCATAAAGTGACCAGAGAATGTTAGTGCTCAACAGATGATTTGTGATCAGTGTCAGTGTTCTATGTTGAGCAGCCGAATGGCCTGGGGGAAGAAACTGTTTTTAAGTCTGGTAGTCTGTGCCTTGATGCTCCGGTAACGTCTGCCAGACGGCAGCAGTGAGAAAAGTTCACGGCCTGGATGGCTGTGGTCTTTTAGAATGTTCTTAGATTTCCTAATGCATCGCTTCTGGTAGATGCCTTGCACGGAGGGGAGGGAGCAGCCTATGATGCGCTCCGCTGACTTCACCACCTTCTGAAGGGCCTTACGATCAGCAGCGGAGCAGCTGCCATACCAGGCTGTAATGCAGCCTGAGAGGATGCTCTCAATGGTGCACCTGTAGAAGTTAGTTAAAATCCTGACAGACATGCCAAACTTCTTGAGTCTACTCAGGAAGTATAGGCGCTTTTGGGCAGGTTTTGTTGCCGAGATTGTCTGTCATGTCCATGTTCATATGTTGCTAAAATTAGTCCATTGTTGGATGAAACAGACTCTAGTGAATATTTTTCAAATGTAATCTTGCTTTCACTAGACACTGACAATATATACAATCAAATTGTGTGTACAACATATTTGTTTCTGTTTTTAATAAAAAGTTATTAAAAACATGTTACATTATTATTTTTTGCTATCACATGCTCTTATTGTTTTTTTTGCACACAATACAATTGCATTTGATTACAATTCACTAGCTTTATAATGAATTAACAATGATTATTGCAATGAATTAAAACAAGCGCTATCTTTTTGAAAAACAAACACAAATCCGAATTTGCGTTGCTGGTATAATAGTGTTATTGTTTTGATTGAGAGACCCCTAGCGGCCAAAAACTACACAATGTACTTTTAACTGATTATCCTAGAGGTTCACATACTTTTGCCACTCACAGATATGTAATAATGGATCATTGTCTTCAATAAATAAATGACTAGGTATAATATTTTTGCAAAAATATAGACAATTATAAAGGGTTCACAAACTTTCAAGCACCACCGTATGTTAGCAGAGCCATGACTTTTAATTTTGAGAAGCAATTGCTTTTTCCACTTGCCCTTATTATCCAATGTAGCCTACCATCTGAGCATGATTTACAGTACACTCTAAAATTGCTCTATTATTATTTCTTTACTAAAATAAGTCATGAAGCCTAATACTGTCAATGAATAATAGCTGTTCTTTCAATATTTATATATTTTTAAAGCTATTCCTATAAATGTTATATATTTATATGAATACAGATGTTCCCATTTAAAAACTGTGTGACTAGCAACCCTGTTACTACAACGCAACCCTGTTACCCAACAAAAATTAAAAAGGTTGCAGTTTTATCATAAAGGAAGCTATTACTCAAGAGGGGTTATTTTGGGCAGACCTGTTCCATGCTAGCTATTGATAAGCATATATTTTCCAAAAAGTATAGTAAAACTTTATTCATATATATTTTCTAAGAAAAATGTTGGTAACAGTGTTGGATCCTTGAGGTTGACAAAAGTAGCCAACTCTAGAACTTCGGTGAAAATAGAGAAAATGAAATGAGGGTACCTATTTGTTCCCTGTCCAGAACATATATATTAATGATTAAACGAAATATGTCGTTTTTGGCCACTAGGGGTCTCTCAATCAAAACAAAAGCAAAAAATGTACTTGGATGACGTCGGGAAGTAGCGTGGGATCATTGGTTTTGTTATCGTCGTCAATGACAACCTTCCAATCTAGCGTCTCTGGCAAAGTAATGTATTGTTAAAAATATTATAATTTTATTCATGTTATGTTTGGCGGTTCCCTGGAACTTAGAGCAACTAGAGCAGGTTATATAACAAGGTTATATATGACGCCATTGACGGAAGACAAAATGAAACGTCCTATGTCTTCGAATTATATTACAAATTTCTCTGGGTTTGAAAGTTGGTGGAAACATTTAGGATAATGTAAATACACAACGAAGAAATATATATAATATAGGTATAGTGGTTGCTTTTTTTTGCAAAGTGTGTCTTTTGTTATTGTTTTGGAAAACTACATATTGTACCTTTAATATTCCTGTTAATATCAGATTTTTTTTTTTTGAAAAAAAATGGCATCTTGTAGCTCTAAAACTAAAAACTTCTGGGATAATGTAGTTAGTGAAAAAAACCACCTAGCTGCCTCCAACACTAAAGAGTAAATAATAGGCTACAGTTATTTCTCACAAACCAGAATTAATAAGGCTTTCATCAAACATTTCTCAATGGCTTTTTTGACACGAGTTAAACAAAATTCTATATAGTTTACAAAAATAAGCTCCCAGAACGATCCATTAAGGTTTTTATCAAGACCCAAAGTATAACCTTGAGGAAACGTAACAGCAACTTTGTGTGCTGGGTGGCTAGCACGATGTATGAGGGAATTATAGCAAAATAACAAGAGTAGCTTTCTAGACAAAGGAAACAACAGAATATAAGTAATATAAACGTACATTTATTAAAGGGATATACCATTTTTTTGGATTCTAGCTGTTTATTTTACCAGCCCAAAAATGCAATTTATATGGACTTCAAATTAGTTCTGAAATAATAAACTCCTCTTTAATCCTATTGAAAGTATTATTTAGGATTTCAGTGTCAGGTGTGAAATGCATGCATTTTTTTGTGTAAAAAAATGTCCTCTACCTTTGCTAGTGTCCCATTAGCAGTGAAATACGTTACCAAAAGTATCTTGAAGTACGTAATTAAGGGTAGCTGATTTTGATTGAAAACAGTTATCTACCCAAAACAGCCACTCATGGATGCCACACTAAGACTGCTAATCTGTTTAATTGGGCATGCAGTACATTCAAAACTATGTGTTGTGTGTGTGCTTCCTTCAGTCATGACGCCGTCAGAGGTTTACTGGCTTGACAGGCACCTGTCACCTGCAGCTGAAAACTGTCTGGAACATATTCCTCCTGTTAATGAACAACTCAATATTGTGCTCAGAAGTAAAGACTGAGATCTTTTCCTTTTGGAAAGAGGCTCCTGGAGATTTCAGTAATGCAGATACTTTGTTTTTTAATTTACAGGGTTGTCTTTAGATAAGGACAATTGCACCCAAGGTCAAGCACTGAAAGGAGTGAAGTAAGAATCACACAATATCTCAGCAATGTAACAATTAAACCAAAAACAACAGGCACGTGTTCACATACTCACTGAAGCATTTTACACAATGATTACCTTCAACATTATGGTTTCCAAATAAGGCTCCAAATATCCAGTAAAAAATATTTTGCCATTTCAATCAATTTACTTAAATACATCATGAAGTGAAAAATAATTCACCAAATTCTGTGTGTCATCATTAAGAATATAAAATCTTCAGAAAAAAAATGTCCCAAAATGTATTTTGTAAATCTTTTTTAATAACCTTTTAAGTTTCTGGTATAGCCTATTCCACAAGGAATCCAAGGTTCACTCTGAAACAAAAGAGTTTTACTAAAAAATACACACAAAGGAGAGTATGTGACTTTTCCATGAGGCTACATATACCTCACCTTCCACTCCTTTTGGTATTCTGACCATTGAACTCTCAAGAATCAGACTTGGCAAACATTTATAAATGTAACACAATTCTAGAGGCAAAAATAATGAACTCTTGAGGGTTATAGGAACATGGATAATGGCGACATACTAAAGTCACTGGCTTTAAACATTGCACTGGATAAATTGAAGTGAATAAAAGTTAGCTGTTCTAAAGTTATCAGTCACTGTAGGAACACGTATCAGACTCATTCCACAGAAGGTCTAGCGTATAGGTTCTTTTACATGATTAAACGATGTCCAATGAACACCCACATGACCAGCAGAGGGGAGTTTCTGACTAATTATTTAACTTATTTTGTCTATTATTATATTCCCCCCCATTTTCATCAACTTAAAAAACTTTGTCTTGTCCAATTTTCCCTTTTAAGTCTTGTCACGTTGGCAACCCCTCACATGTGAAATCACGTGATCAATCACATGCTTCTTCCAAGTGCGTTTCATCAACCCATCCGATTCTTATCGTACTGATTTTTAAACCTGCACTGCTGAAAATTACAAAAATAAAATGATTTTGAACTAGCTAAATGTAAGGAGCTAGCATTTGAGATCCAGGGGTTGAAAACATTAACTTAATACAAAACCTAGACAATATTTGCATAGCAAAATTGACATTTCACAATATGCAATACATACAAATGGACAAAATAATAATGCATATTTTATGAAATTGGTTATATTGTCCCTGTATTGCTCCTGTATTATATAAAAACATAAAATACTAAATAGAAAAATTAGGTGAAATTTGCCCGTGGCACACTGACCCTCTAGCAATGTACCAATTTATCAGTGATGCTTGGACTACTGCACACATGGGGAACAATGGAAGAGCAAAAACTCACAGAAACCTGGGCCTCCATGAAATGGGTTTGACACCTGTGAGAATGACATTGTTACATTCATACTATTCAAGTCTCCAAACATAACCACCATGTGGTGATTATATTCAATTAAAACATCAGTACATTTACATACATTTCCATAAGGAGAGCAAATATACAGAAAACCACCCGAAAAAAACTGAAAAATATACATCTTTTTAAAAATTCATAAATTAAAATGCATTTCTTCCACAATCTTTGGTTCTATAAGGGTTCTATAAAGGTTCTATAAAGGTTCTATAAGGCAAAGGTGACGGTCAAAAATATTTGATTTAAAGGCCCAATGTGCTGTAGAACAAATAAAAAATAATTTTTATGTGCTCAGATGGATGTAGGATGTTTAGAATTATTAGTCATCATCGTCATTATTATTATTATTATTATTATTATTATTATTATTATTAGCTACTAGGCTTTTTGGACTTTAGTCATTTCCAATAAGTGGTGTTGCTTTTAAGCTTAACTTAGTTACTGCTGAAAGAACACAAAAACAGCAGACAGCAGACATTGTAATTATTATAGACAAACTTCACATTAATAGTTTATTTTACACTTTTTCATTTTTCCTCTTCTACTGCATTGATCGGAATGGGTATGCGATGAAGCATAGCATTTCACTGGCATAGTGTACACGTGTTGTATTCAGCGAATGTAATAAATAAAATGTGATTCTGAAGAGGTGTGATACAGGTCTGGTTCTGGACCGTGAGGAATATGGCTGATAACGAGACCCCAGGAAGAGGTGGGATGTGTTAATCTCAGTTTAACGTCTGGTCCAGGTTAGTGGTAAAACATCACAGTGTCTGTGCTGAGAGACGTGCCGTCTGTCCATCAGTCTTGTCTGGACTAAAGTGCAAAGTGCTTAGTGCTCTTTCATCCTGAAAGATACAGAATAAAAATAAGAATCAGAAGTAATCGTGATTGAGTCACTGACTTGCAGGAGAGTGAGAACAGTCGACACTCAAATATGTGAGTTTCAATCTTCATTAAACTGAAGAATTCGGTTTAATATTGCAAAATATAGAATTCATGTGACAGTGATATTTTGAGCACAGATTTAACACAGCTTACTACATTATTCAATCGGAATGTATTCATCTTTTATTAATCAATGTCTAGCCTGGATAGCACACAGTACCACGGCAGTGCCAGTCGATGATCCACCCAACAAAGAGATGCTACTCACTCTACGGTGGTACTGCCGGAACGAGGCTTAACCACATTAGCAGAGGTCAACTCCTTGGTCACCAGCCGCAACAAGAGCAGCAGTGCCAGGAAGTCAGCTGCCATCAGCATGTAGAAGACCTGGTCCCA
>JACXGM010039603.1:0-10533 GCA_016801145.1 Umbra pygmaea
CAGGGTCTTTTACTCTGCTGCTAAGGGCCTACCACAGGGTCTTTTACTCTGCTGCTACGAACCTACCACAGGGTCTTATACTCTGCAGCTAAGGGCCTACCACAGGGTCTTTTACTCTGCTGCTACGGGCCTACCACAGGGTCTTTTACTCTGCTGCTACAGGCCTACCACAGGGTCTTTTACTCTGCTGCTACAGGCCTACCACAGGGTCTTTTACTCTGCTGCTACGAGCCTACCACAGGGTCTTTTACTCTGCTGCTACGGGCCTACCACAGGGTCTTTTACTCTGCTGCTAAGGGCCTACCACAGGGTCTTTTACTCTGCTGCTACAGGCCTACTACAGGGTCTTTTACTCTGCTGCTACAGGCCTACTACATGGTCTTTTACTCTGCTGCTACAGGCCTACTACATGGTATTTTACTCTGCGGCTATAGGCCTACCACAGGGTCTTTTACTGTGTCCACCAGGCGGATGATGTTGGTTCCACCTCGCAAGTTCTCCAGGATCTTGATCTCTCGTTTAATTTTCTTCTTCTTGACAGGCTGAAACCAAAAATCCATCATTAATTTTATTAATTTGACAGGCTGAAAGAGAATACATCATTTCATTTTGACAAGCTGAAACACTTAATTAATTTCAAAGGCTAAAACACAACCAATCACTCATTTCCTTCGATAGGCTGAAACACCGATCATTTATTTCCAGATAACCCACAACATGGGCCCCTTCAGTAAAAACTGGCTAGGGATCCACTAAAACCAAACAAACCAAATCAGACCGAAACAGAGAGAACGCCTGAACGTGTTACCAATGCAAAATGTATAGAGTCTACCAAATAATTTATTACCATTATTTTACCAGGCAACTGAGAAGATAATATCACTTGAGATGAAAGAGCCAATTGAAAACTGGGGAAGATTAAGTTCCCATGACGGTACCAGGGTTGCCACCCCTACTCTATCGAAGAGTGTTATGGGTTCTTTAGTGATAACAGAGTTAGGAAAACTACCCATCTGAAAGACTGCATCCCTACACTGGCCAGATGTCGCTTTCACTGCCATAATATTACCTTCAATGGAAAGTAAAATGTTTTTTAAATTAAAGGTTAACCACTGCAAAGCAGTAGTAATTCTCACGTAATTAGGTCAGGTACAGCTGTTTCCTTATGTTACATGATAGAACAGCATGACAATGATATAAAAATCCCAACCAATTGCTCAGTGGTTGTGTTCCATCTCCTTGTTTAAAGACAGGCAACGCAAAACAATGATTCCCCAAATAACCAGTGATCAAAAACAGGAACAATGCATATCATTAGTTCAGGTATTTAGGGCTATTTAACAGTGACTCTGCAAAGGGGAAATTGGGAAAAGAACACAGGTAGATTCAATTGCCTACTGTGTGGTATACACCCTCATTAAAAACATTAAATTACACAAGTAATCAGACACCCACCTTTAGAATTTTAACCACTACTTTCTCATTGTTGCTGACGTTGATGGCTTCAAAAACCTCACTGTACTTCCCTCTCCCAAGCTTACGCACCAGTTGGTAGTTGTCCTGATTACTGCGTAAAGAAGAAAACGTTAGAAACATGAGACAAAATGTAAATGCTTCGTGACTCGAATTGGAGAGCCCTAGACAACGAACTTCATCTTAATTTACCTCCAACTTGGTACGTGTGCATCGTAGTCCCAATATTCCCTGCTCTTCTGAGTGTTGACATCGGTGTAGACCCGAGCTTTACTACTAGCCGTAGGAGGCGGCATCGCGAGTTTGGACAACCGGTGTAGATGGGGATCACCTTCCACGACGATACTCTTCTTGGCGCGAAATTGGAAGGCAGGACACCGACTTTCGGGGAAACTAGTTGTCGTTAGCTCCGTGTAAGATGGGTTAACATTGGAGTAGACTTCTTTAGTTTGCTTTAGTTGACCGCAGACGGCTGCCAAATGTCCCCGGTCAGTAGCACTTGCTGTACGGATTGTCAAAGTTAAGATCACCGAGTGTCTGATGCCTCTAAACAGCCGGTTTGGCAAGATGTGATGGTGGACCGCCAGTTTCAGGGAGGCGGCGGGAGAAGGGAGGGTGAGGTAGACTAACAAAACAGACAACAGGAATTCAATATCGGACAACTAGTTCGGTAGTTAACGGTTTCAGGTTAGTAGCTCAAATGGAAAAATGGTGTAAAAAGATATTTACCAGGCCAAGACTTGTGGCCAGCTAATTGAATTTGACAGACCCCTCTGGGAATGGATCAGATAAGCAGTAAGCCTAGCTGCTAACTGGCTAAGTAGGGCCCGTGTTCATCACAAGCCTAACGCAAACGAATACAGAGAGCCACATTAGTTACAAGAACAAACATCGAGTCCGTGTGGCGATAATTAGTCCTCTAACGGAAATCGGTTGATCTACAAAAAAGAAGTGAGATCTTGCTCATTAGCTGTACTGTACTGTACTGTGTGATTGTCGTTAGCTACCCTGAAAGCTGGCCGCGCACTCGGGTAGGAAGTCCAGCGACATGTATGAAGGCGCGGTGGCACCCTATCCAGGGCGCAAAGTTTGAAAAGATGCCTGAGAATCTTACACTTGAAAGCCCCGTATGTGTTTTTCCGTCTGGTTAGCGGGTTCCGCTAAGTATTCATTATAAGAATACTCCGTCGTTCGAGTCGTAACTGCTGCGACTCCGTTGCAACAAAAAACATCACCCGGAAGTACTCGCCACAGTCGCTGCTGGTGACCCCGAAATGCAACATTGTAGACAGTTTTGAGTCATCAATGTAGCAGCGGAAGATTATGGTCTGTGTCCGCTTCTGGCAACATTCCTACCTGTGGGCACGGGCGTTGTTCTTGTAATGGGCTCGTTTGAAGATAATTTAGGCTACTTGTATTTAGGAACAGCTGTATTTACATAGACTTCTCTAGATAATCTGACTACATTTAAATTAATATTTCTAGAAGGCAAAGGCTGTAAGGCCTGCAATACATATAAATAATAGTATCAAGTGTTTACATCTGGATATCTATAAACATTTAGGTGAACGCGGTAAAAGGTATTTCCATGTGCATTGGATTATTTTGTGTAAATGCCAGATATAGACAATTCTGTCTTTGTGCTGAACTTTCAGCTAGTGTGTTAATAGTTAGCCAGAGGTGAGATTTGTATTGATGTAGTTTCTTTACTTCACCCACTCGTACTGCATTGCCGTAATTGTAGCTATGTTTTTTAAGCATTTACTGGAGCCAGCTGGTCAGGACTCTTCAGTCAGGGCAATTTCTATTGATTTTTTACATGTAGCAGATGCTCTCAGCAGACATTCCAACGCTAATTGCAGTAGGTACAGGGCAATTTAGGGTAAAGTGTGTTGCTTACGGACATAAACATTTGTCCCACTCAGGAATCGAACTGGAAACATTTGAACTATAAATCTGACTCCATAACCAATGAGTCCAATGAGATGATGAGGAATGGGATCCAACACTAGCTTGTTGATGGAGAACTTAGTTTATTTTGTTAGTGCAGTGCATATGAACATAATGTACTATACACATTTTCGAGTTTTAATGAAGCCTACACAGATATCCACACACTATGTTATCATCCTCTACATCTCCTAGTTGACAGAGATTAAAGGATGAGTTGAAGCAGAAGCACTAAATCAGGGAATATTTGACCAAGATTGGCATACACAAGGCAGAGAGGTGTTTCAGTTGCAAAACAAAGTGCTTGACCACCTCATCGTCCTACTGAGCTCAAACATAGTTTTACATACCAAAGGCCAACATTCCTCTTCAGAGTATCCATGTTGCATTAGGATCCCCATACCACTTAGCAGCAAAATCATTTCTGCTATAAAGGATTTTTATATCTACTTCACATAAGATCTATTTAGGCTCACAATGACTCTGCATTTCAATAACTGTAAATACCACTATAAAATCGGCACCTATACTTCACAAAAAAGGAGAATTGACATGTATGTTGGCAAACATCGACTGTTTCTGACGAGATTTATACGATTATCAAAATGCTGAGCCGTGTAATGCCTCAAAAAAGACGTTATTTAAGGATATTCAAAGGAAATACAAAGTATGGTGAGATAGCACAAAGAAACGCAATCACATTTTGCTGCCAGGATTTGTGGGGATAATAACACAGATTCTTTCTCTCTTTAAGTGCACTACACAGAGTCCATAAAAACATAGTGCACTACACAGTGGACTATCAAGGGAGTAGCATTCAAATTAAGATTCGGCCACATTGACATTCTCACCTAACCGGTTGATTTTTAATCCATATACCAAATACATAGTGTGCGGACTTCTTTAATACACTATCATAAACAATATTAAAAACATACAAAGTATAAACTTGCATACATAATCACATACTTTTTTTCTCCACCTCAACATTTAGACTTACATAAAAGCCCTCTCCCAAAAGCTAGAGGGGCAATTGAGGAACAAATTGTAAAATGAACATTTTCCCAGGACAGTAACCGGGCTGGGTTTAAACGAAGAACTCCCAAGCACAAACCAAGGCCAACTTATCAAAATGGAAGTAGTGATAAATACACTTTGATGTGCTCTGTCTATCACATGATACCTGCTGGTCGAAGGGATAACACTTAGTTATCCTGACTTAGACATTTCTTGCTCCAACAAAGTTCCTGATAGCTCAGTTTGATGTGATACAGGCTGTCAGTCGAGGGACACGTTCAAATAAAACACAATCTCAATCCAACCACGTAGAACAGCAGGTAGCAGAAGCACTCCTTTAGCACAAATGTTTTTGCAATCGTAACTACTAAGGTTAAACATGTTAGCATGTAATATGTGCAAACAGTACATATAAGATTTAGAGGTCGGGACAGTTGTCCCTTTGCATGTCGTTGACAAAGACATGGCATGTGTTTCTTTTCTAGACATAAAGGAGCCAAGTTAATCCAGAATTAAGTAAATAAATCAATATTCATATTGACATGTTTACAGGTGTATTAGGTACATACTATATTTAAATTCTTTATAGTATGAAGATGAAATAGCTTGTCTAACATAGATTTCCAAAGAGGAAACAAGATATATCCTGTTAAAAATTTACATATTTTCTCAAGTTGTATTTGTTTTTTTAAACAAACCTAAAACTACTACAGTACAACTGTAATGTTAAAGAATATAAACATATGTCACATAATCATGCAGAAACATTTAGGTCTATGAGGGTCTGGGGTGGTAGGTGGGCATATTGAGGGTTTGGGGTGGTAGGTGGGCATCTTTTTACATTTATTTGACCACTAACCAAAGGGGTAAATAAATCCCCTGCAATTGTTTTAAACATATTTCATTATAAATCTTTGTTAAAGCAAATGTAGGTATTTTATGAGTACATGATTCTTCAGACTGTGAAACCTTTTACTCAGCATCCAACCATTGTCTCACGCCAGTTGGTGTCATAAGCATCTACTGGAGCACTGCTCATGTATGATGTGGAACTAATTGCATTTCCTGAGCCTTATCCATTCAAATATGAAACTATTATTCCTATTTTATATTTTACATTCCTCAGCTCACTGATCAGTTAAAAATTATGACCATGATTTAATAGTTTGCAACCGTGAGGAAAGGAAGTGTGGCTATCTAGTTCCCATACCTGTGTGAAAATGTCCTTGGACACTGCAGTGGTCAGCCTCTACAAAGATTAGCGTAGCGAGCTATCTCTGCTGCCTTTAAAATTAACAAAATAACTTGCTTGTCAGAAATAACAAAACATTTACAGAGATGACCCAAAAACAAGAATAACGCTATCAGATATCAGACTGCTTCTCCACATTTCTACAAGCTATTATTGAACAAATGTTATGTTAGTTCTCACTGAGGCGCACAAATTCTTGAAATTTCAAGAGTTGAAATGCAGGGACTAACACTTCCTCACCAAAAAACAAAATTGACAGATTTGTTTTAGCTTTGATTAATTCAGTTGAGGTAGTAATGAGTTAAGCACATAATGTTTCATTACATTACATCAGCCAAACTACTTTTGAATGCGGAATCATTGTGCGATCTGACGTGAGACAATGGCATTCAAAACGAAGGCCGCAGCAGATCCCGGTCGTGGGTACTTGGTGTAACATTTTTTAGCGGCTCACAGATGAACTGCAGAACGGGCATCATTACCCTCTATGTGAGACGGAAGGTAAGCCACTTATATACTCGGTTAGGCAGGGATTCACATTGTTTATGCAAAAGAAAGGGAGAGGTGTGCGTGTCAAATGTAAATAATGTCTGTGATTATATACAAATAAGGTGGCAGCCAGGCTTTCAGTATGTCTGGTAGGCATCTTTCAGTGTCACTGTAACCGCACGTGTGTTCCGGCTGCCCATGGGTTCAGCAGCAGGCCTGCTCACTGTATGCAAGGGGCGGCAGGGTAGCCCCCTCCCTCTGCAGTGTGCTGCACTGTGTGCTCCTGGAGGGCGCCCAGATTCACAAAGCGCTCCCCGCACCACACACACTTGAACTGGGCTTCCCGCGAGTGCACCACTTGGTGCTTGACAAGGTGCTCTCGCTGTTTAAAGCTCTTGTCGCAGCTGGAGCACTTGTACGGTTTCTCCCCGGTGTGGACCCGCCGGTGGCGCTGCAACTCCGAGGAGTACTTGAATCGTTTCTCGCAGTCGGGGCACTTTAGGGGCTTCTCGCGGGATGGGTCACACCGGTGGGTCACGAACTCCGAGGACGACAGGAAGCGACGGTTGCACAGAGAGCACTTCAGCGGCTTCTCCTGGCAGCTGGAGTTCTGGTGCCGCTGGAGCGTTGACTTCTTTTTGTAGCCCTTGCCGCACACGTCGCACTTGTAGGGTTTCTCCGGTGCCGGAGTGGCCGCAGACCCAGAGGCTGACCCTGACCCTGAGCCAGCGCATTTGTGCCGGAGCAGCTCCCCGGACTGGCTGAAGCCCTTTTGGCAAGAAGCGCACTTGAACAGGCTTTCCATGCCGTGGACATGCTGGTGGTAAAGCAGGTGGGAGGGCTGCAGGAAGCCCTTGTCGCACAGGTTGCACTTGAAGGGGCGGTCGGCGGGGTTCTTGTGAGTGCGGCGGTGGCGGACCAGAGCATACTGCTGCTTGAAGCTCATCTGGCATTCCTCACACTGGAACGGTCGCTCCTCAGAGTGGGTGCGCTCGTGCTGCCGCAGGTCTGACGGCCGCTTGAAGCCCTTCCCGCACGACCCGCAGCGGAACGGCCGGTCGGCGGTCCCCGTGGGCTGGCACTGGTGGTGAAGCAGCTCCGACGACTCCTTGAAGTGCATCTCGCACAGGTTACACTTGAACAGGTGCTCGCCAGAGTGGGCATACATGTGGCGCACGAGGTGCGAGCGATGCTTGAAGCACTTCTCGCATACGGCGCACTTGTAGGGCCGCTCAGAGCTGTGCGTGCGCTGGTGGTGTGCCAGGTGGGAGGACTGGCTAAAGCTCTTCTCGCAGGTGTCGCACTTGTACGGCTTCTCACCCGTGTGCACGCGCTCGTGGCGCGTCAGCTCGGACAGATGCCGGAAGCTTTTGTGGCACACCGAGCACTTGTAAGGCCTGTCTGGTCCCGAGGCCTCGAATGCAGTAGGCGCAGAGGCACCGCAGGCCGCTCCGCCACTGGAAGCCTCGCCGGTGGACGGGTTGGCGGCGGAGGAGGTGGGTGTGTTGTTCCCGGAGCCTGGCCGGTAGGTCTTCTCGCAGATGGAGCACTTCATGGGGTTGTTGCCATTGTTGTGTGAGTTGTGGTGCTGTGCCAGCGATGTGAGCAAGGAGAAGCCCATCTTGCACACGCCGCACACAAATGGCTTCTGCTCCACCTGTACGCACTGGTGCTCCAGGAGGTCCGTGGCCTGGCTGAATATCTTCATGCACTGGGTGCACTGGAACGACCGGTCCCCGGCCCCCATGCACTGGTGCTCGTGCGGGTTGGCCAGGTGGGAGATGTCGTGGCCGCAGGCCCCGCACTTGTGCTCCCCCTCGCCCCCTACCTGCAGGGAGGGCTGCTGGCCCACCTGGCTATGCTGTGGGGGCTGCTGGAGGGAGGCTCCATCCTGCTGGAGCACGATGCCATAGACGGCGCAGCCCAGCGCGCTGTCGGAGCCCGGGGGGAGATTGTGCACCACGGTGGGTGGGGGGGCCACTGCATGCTGCTGTTGCCACGCCTCTGTCATGCTGCTTCGCACCTCAGTTCAAAGTGTGCAACCGAAGGACAAGGCAACGGGGTGCAGGATAACGTCCAAACTGTGTTTTCTACAGGCTCTCAAAGGCTACAGCTGCTGGTATATTATAAATAGGGGTGATCATCCACTAGTAATGGACCCTGCAGAAGGAAGAAAGGCAGGGGCATTATAAAAATGTAGCCTACACATCGTAAGCAATGATGTAATCACACACAGGTGCCATGTTTTTACCTGCAATGCAATCGTACTACAATAGATTTATTTATATTAAAATGTCTGCCATCCTAAAGAAGTTGCGACTAAACGAAATTGCTAGGTGATATATTAACTAATTATGCGAGCTACTGGATAGGTTTTACTCGCTCTTTCTATGTGAATGACAGTATCCTCCTTCGAATAGCAATACAATATCAATACTGCTACGTTTGAAATGTCGACTCGGTCCAGTCACCAAAAATGACAACTAGCTACATTATTTAAAATGAAACGTACCGATTGAATGTGACTATTCACATCAACCACTAAATAAAGCCACGTTAACACTGGGTGTACGACAACCGAGTTAAAATACTGCGTCTACAGCTGAAACATATTTAATAGAAGAAATGCTTTAGCTAGAACTTAGGTGGCTACCCGAATGTGCTACTCGGTATTTGGTAGCTTGCTATCTAGGTAGCACGGCTAGTCGACTTGCAAAAGCAGATACATTTAAAAGCAATTCCCGTAATTCATAATTGCAAATCGTAGCTAATGTCAACGGCAATGCAACGTCGCAAATCACTAAAAAAAATACATGTCGTTAACTATGGTTACTCTCCAGGTGAAAAAACCAACACCAGCTAACTGGCTACCATAGGGTTTTCATTACGAAAAAAAAATGGAAACGTCGAGGCCCAATGGATGGTGTCGACTCTCCGGACTCGGCTCGCCCGCGGGCCCCGAGCGAGGCCTGCTTGCGCGAGCAATGCAGCCTTTTTCTCTAACGCTTTTTTTCATACAATAATAAAAATCTACATTTCAAATGTAAACACCACTGACAACTTACATATGGGCATGCCTCTTCATCATCACGTCGGTCTCTTCTGGAGTCGACCTTTGAGAAATATTTGGCTACGTCTAGCGGAGGACGGTGGAGAGTTCAGGGCAAAACGCCGTCCCCTACTAATGTGTACACCGGAAATCTCCACAGTCACTCAGCCTGCATAGCTGTATCACTCCCTTGGGCGTTAATTCAAATGTTATAGATTTTTACCATCTGATTGCACTGATGATCTTGTGCGCACACTCGCGTTTTCTTGTTTCCATAACGTTTGATCGACGGGTATACATGCCAAGCATTAGAAAGCCAAATTTTAAATCTAAACGATGTAATATAAACAGTATATGCTAGTGAATCGGTCGAAAAGGTACAAATTGACGTACAATTTTCTTTATACAGAATGGATTATAGATAGGGGCGGTATCACTGGTTTTTGATGCATTCAGTAAGTTTATACCCCCTGGAACATTTAGATAGAACAATGCTTTGTAGAACAAACATGCCTCTCTGACATGTAGAATTTTGGAATCAGCTCTTTTCTATTAATGGTATTTCTATCTGTAACGTTCGAGAACATTTCGCAACTGTAGGTCTTGAGAGCCATGTTTGAAAGCATAATTATATGAACGAAAATAGCATCAACATTTTTATATGTATATTTTATGTTAAATACTGTTCCAACGTTTGTTTCATAATAATAATAATAATAATAATAATAATAATAATAATAATAAAGGAGAGATGTTGGCTTTATAAATGTTTTACAATATTAAAACAGTCATAACATGATGATAAAATAGTGTACGGAACATTAGACATATAGTACAAAAAAAAATAAGTTATAACGTTTTTACAAAATGTTAAAGTGGCAGTATGTAACTTAATATTCATTTGTCCTGTCGGTCTGAAATTTAAATAGTTTTTAAATAGTTTTTTATATAAATGTTTTTATTGAACACAGGAATTATACAGGGAAAATATAACCAATTTCCGAACAAATCTACATTATTATTTTGTTCATAATATGCATTCTTTGCTAGTCATTATATTGTGAAATGTCGGTTTTTCTTCTCTACTATTTTCTATATTTTGTTTTATTTAAGTTGATGTTTTCAACATCTGGATCCAATATGCTAGTTTCTAAAGTTTACTAGTCCTAAAATATAGCTTTTGTATTTGTTTGTAGTTTTTAAAAAGTTACAAAGTGCAGGTTTAATAATCGCACCTAGCATCACTACCATATCCTGCAAACCCAGGCTGGATCCACCATTAGCCTAGCATCACTACCATATC
>JACXGM010039604.1:0-10533 GCA_016801145.1 Umbra pygmaea
CAACGATCAGAGAATCATGCAGTGATAACGTTTTAGGCAGATGTTACAGCTGTGGGACTACTCTCCTGTCATTAATACGCTGTGGTCTAGTCATCAACAGAATATTAACGGATTGAAAGGGGAGAAAATTAGATTTTGGCGTGACATTTCTTGCGTGTGCGTGAGAGCGTGAGATTGATGCTGAAAGCGTGAGTGTCACACCAGATGCGTGAGAGTTGGCAACCCTGTATATGAGACACCTGTATGCCAAAGTGCAAGTCAATCAGACTTTTTGTTGATTTTAAGAGGATATTTATAGATGTGGGCAAATGGTCATTTATGGGCAAGAGTGAGCAAACTTTGAGAGTCAATATCACAGGCTGTGATGAACCCACATGGACAACCCACACCTTATTCTTTGCAGTTGAACTTCCTCGTTCCAATGTTACTAAACATTACCTTCTATAATGTATGGTTCAGGAAATATGACATTGTGAGTTCATCATGCATCAGTGAACCATTGAGTCGGCCATTTTGTCCGCCATTTTGCATTGTATTTCTTATTGCTTATCTGTAGGGATGCCAGTATAAGAAGTCTGTATACCGAAAGTCAGGTTAATCGGACTTATTGTTGATTTTAAGATGATTTTTATATGTTTTGGCAAATTTCCATTGTCCAGAAAAATCCAAGATGGCAGACTTTATGGGTTCTTGAGGCTTTTTTGTTCATTATGAGAAATAAGGCAGGTACACAAAGTACACAGTACATTAATGTAGGTGAAATGGTTTGGAATTAACAGCATGTTGACATTTATAAAAAACTAAAATAAAATTTGACACTTGATATCAACGGCTGTGATAAACCCACATGGACAAATCACTCCTCGTTCTTTGCATCAAAATCCCCTTTCCAATGTTACGAACCATTAGTTTCTATCATGTGTGGTTCAGGAAATATATCACTATGATATCATTATGTATCAGTGAACCATGTTTTGGCCATTTTATAGGTGTGGACAAATGTACGGAGTACCCCTAATAAACTGATACGATTTATTCACAGCACCAAATGTGGATTCTAGAATGGCCTGTGCCTCATGTGACATGTGGAGCTGCTCAATTAATGTGACAGAGGATTACACTGAGCTCTGAGGAGCACCTTGAGAGTAACAATGGACTGAGCACCACCTGAGATACTGACAGTGGGGAGAACACTAGAAACAGTTGAATGGTTACTGTAACTCAATTCAAATTGTTGATTCATTCTCATTTGTTAAGAAATATTTGCATCTATGTGACAGCTCACAGAAATAAAATGACATGTTCTGATAAATCCTGCATCTGGATCTTATTTGTTTGAAAGACAGGTAATTTAGTTCACATTTTAGAAAGTACAGTACAGATTGAAGTGTTTTCACATGATAAGCGACAAAAATGCATGGTGGAAATCAGTGACATCTCAATTTTCTTAATGAAACGATTACACTACAAATTTTAAGATACTTTGCTAAGCATTGGAATGTCAGTGACGCAGGAGTCAAAAATCAAATTTAGTTTTTAGAGCAGTATTTTTCAGACAGATCGTGCCACTGTTCGCAGCAGTATTGTAAAGCTCAAATACATCCCCCATCAAAATCTGAATGCACTATAACAATAAATTGAGTAATAGATATGCCTACACTTGCCGAACAACACTATGGGCCCTATTTTGCACCCGGCGCAACACAGCGCAAAGCCCGAACGCAAGTGTCTTTGCTAGTTTAAGACTGACGCAGTTGTCAATTTCTCATCCAGCGCCCACGTCATTTAAATGCAAATGCACCTGCGCCCATCTTTGCGCCCAAGGGCGTGCTGGTCTTACAAAGAGGTGTGTTCAGGATAATTCTAGGTGTATTGCTATCTTGAGGCATCGGAATGTGATCAAAAACCTGGTCTAAATTCAATAGCGCAGCATGTCATTATTATTATTGTTATTTTACCAGCGAATTAGTCAAATGCACCTAGACTTATGCATAGCACATGCACACTATGCTTGTTAGACACACACAGGGAAGCGCAGCATCACACAAACAAAAAATTAAAATATTACGGTGCAATCCACCATCATAACAGCAATGCCATTGATTGGTTTATTTAATGTTACGACCAAAACACAACCATGAATTAATGAAGACACTTAGTACAACCCTTTTGAAGCATTCACCTGGCGCATGGACCCTTTTTTCCACCCTCAAACTAGCAAAAGTGGATTTGGACACGCCCAAAGTGCACTTGCACCATGCGCTTCATGCCGTGCGCTTGAATCGTTAAAATAGGGCCCTATCTGCTATTGCTTATGCATATGTATTTTTTTATATTTAAATTTAAAACAAAATGTATACTTACCTTTACCTTTTACTTGAATGACCACAAAACCTCGAGAGGTAGTTCATATACTGTATCTTGTCATTGGACAAAAATGCCTCAAACTACTTAATACTAGTATTACAGAGGTCTTTCTTCTAAAAATGTACAGATATATAGTATATTGACATAGTGTATAATCCTACTGTTTTTGTTGTTGTTAAAATTTAAAAATACAACTACAATGGCTTGCATTTTTGAGAAACTGCAATGTGATTGCATTGTAGCAGTTCTGTGTGATGCAAAGGGCAGGTGTGTCAATGTGGGGGTTGAACATCTCCACCCACGCGTAGAATCAGTCTTAGAATAACGTACTATGAATGGATGAACTCAGCACACTTGAAATGGATGGAATTGTAGTTGTACTCCTCCATGAAATCTTTTTTTTCTCCAAACTACTACAACATCCCAAAATTTAAATGTCCTTTTTTTTCATAATCTAGGTATGATTATAGAACAAGTATTTGTCTAGTGAGCTACAGCTACTTTTTACAATTTCCAAACTGTATTGTTTGAGTTTGAAGTAGCAAGCTATTAGCTAACTTGCTTTATCAGTAGTACACAAATATATTTTGTTATTAGGCATTGTAGATCTAATTTGAGTGCAGATTCAGCAACTGGAAAGCTTATTTCTCCCGTCAAATTTGTACAGAAACAGATTTTGGGAACCGTTATGGGGAAATATGTACTTTGTATATTGATACCATTCGTGCCCATGCGCCGCCACAAAACATAGCTTTTTTAATTAAGCCTTTCAGATCTAATACGAGTGCAGATTCTGCAACTGGATATCTTATTTCTCACCTCAAATGTGTTCAGAAAGAGATTTTGGGAACTGCTACGGTAAAACATGTACTTTGTATGCTGATATTATTTGTGCATATGCGCCACCATCTTGTTTGTTGTCGCTATTCCTCTAGACCCCACTAGATGGCTAAACCTTTACTCAAATCATTTTGAATGGGAAAATTATTTGTTTAAAAATGGGACCGATCTATTACAAATCTACAAGCATACTGAATGGCACTAGGATGCATATGCTGCCACTGGAATGAAATCAATGTTGTGAGAACTGCGGGTAGTGATAAAGCACCAAAACAACGACGTAAGAAGAAAGTAGGAAGGAGAAAATAAATGAAGACCATTAAGTGCTTGCGATGATGCAATCATAAAAAAGTGTTTGAAAGGAAGGACAAAAAATGTGTTCACAATTTCCAGAAAAATCACAACTATTTGGCAGTCTATTATATTATACACTAATGACAAACAACATACCGTATGTTGTAGAGCAAAGGAACAACGTTAGTCTTAATCTGTAAATGTATAAAAACTCTACTGTCCAGGCTTCACTTATTTGATAGATATGTATAAAGTCGGAGACCTTTAATAAGCTAACCAAGAATTTGTTCCAGGATGTAATCACTACCACCTGCTGAGTTTAGCATGGAGCAAACGACATGACAAAGTACCCAAAAGGACCAACTACAATGTAATGTTCTATCATGTACAAGTAAATCAACAGTTTGAATTGGCAGATTTTGAGCTGGACAAACTCTTTATTTGATTTGGCTAATATGCATTTTGAGATGGACAAACTGTTTAAGATCTGAAAAATGTTGTAATGTTCACAAGTAGGCCCCAATCGATCCATGTACTCCAACCTCATGTTAAAACCTTGCAATTTACAGCACCCCAACATCCACTTACACACATTACCCACCATCACACACTCCCACAAACATTCTCCCACAGACTCACACTTTGCACAGAACCATTTCACTTTGCTTAATGCAATTGGCAGGGCACCACAGGGCACAATTCATCTCAACCATCATTTACTACAGTCAAAAGTTCTGAGAATGCCACAAGTATTGGTCTCCACAAAGTTTGCTGCTTCAGTGTTCTGAGATCTTTTTGTCAGTAATTACTATGGTATACTGATGTATAATTACAAGCATTCCTTACAAGCTTACAAGCATAATTATAAGCTTTTGTTATTTTTTATTTATTTATGCAGAGTCAATATTTGCAGTGTTGCCCCTTCTTTTCAACCCTACATCTCAGAATTTCTCCCAAATTACGTTCTCAGGAAACTATTTTGAAAACCTGAATTACATTATATGCCAACACATAAGGGTGTTTTACGTTTGAACTGCACATTTTGTTATTAGGCTGTATTTGTACTTCAATTACGTTAGTCCGGTACATTTCGTTTAGCGGATTTATGCGAGAACATTTCACACATTCCATACATTCAAAAGCGTTCAAAATTATATTAGGTAAGAGGATACTAACGGTTAAGGTTAGGCATGAGGTTACTAACGGTTAAGGTTAGGCATTAGGTGACTAACAGTTAAGGTTAGATATGACATTACTGAGGTTAAGGTTAGGATTAAGGTTAGGGTTAACATTGCAAAAAAACGACAATCGTCTGTTTATTTGATGCATGCAATGTAGAAGAAAACACACACAAAGTGCCGGTCTGGATTTGAACTCGCGGACACTGGCATGCAAGTTGCGGATATATATGCCCATCCACCATCCCCGACCTCCGCCCTAGCAAAATCTATGCTATTTACATGCTACGTCATGATTTTCATATGTTTATATTTAACGTTATTCAAATGTTCAATGTAGTTCCCTACAAACGTAATTGACTCTCTCATACGTTCATATTTGACATATTTCGGTTTCACAAATCAGTTCCCTCAGAACGTATTTCATGTGATTTAGGTCTGCTTCTTTTTCAATTTGCCCTGGCATGCTGTCAATTAAATTCTTGCCTACATCCTGACTGATGTAAGCTCATTCTTGCATGATCAATGCTTGGAGTTTTTCAGAATTTGTGGGATTTTGTTTGTCAACCTGCCTCTTGAGGATTGACCACAAGTTCAAGGTCTGGGGAGTTTCCTGGCGATGGACCAAACATTTTCCCTGAGCCACTTAGTTATCACTTTTGACTTATGGCAAGGTGCTCCATCATGCTGGAAAAGCATTGGTCATCACCAAACGGTTCTTGGATGGTTGGTAGAAGGTGCCTTTGGAGGATGTGTTGGTACCTTTTTGTATTCATGGCTGTGTTCTTAGGCATATTTGTGAGTGTGCCCACTCCCTTGGCCACATGAATTGTCTCAGGATGCTTCACTGTTGGCATGACACAGGACTAATGGTAGTGTTTACCTTCTCCGGACAAGGTGTTTTCTGGATTGCCCAAACAATCGGAAAATGGAATTCATCAGAGAAGTTCCTCAGCAGTTCAATCCCTGTACCATTTGCAGAATATCAGTCTGTCCCTGATGTTTTTCTGGGAGAGAAGTGGCTTCTTTGCTGCCCTTCTTGACACCAGGCCTTCTTCCAAAAGTCTTTGCTTCGCTGTGCGTGCAGATGCACTCACACCTGCCTGCTGCCTTTCCTGAGCAAGCTCTGCACTGGTGGTGCCCTGATCCCGCAGCTGAATTAACTTTAGTAGACAGTCCTGGCACTTGCTGGACTTTATTGGGTGCCGAGAAGGCTTCTTCACAACAACTGAACCTCTCTCCTTAGAGTTATTTATTGCCAGATTTTTAGTTGATTTAGGTGCAATCTTACTAGCAGTAATATCCTTGACTGTGAAGCCTTTTTTGTGCAAAGCAATAATGATGGCACAGATTTCCTTGCAGGTAACCATGGTTGACACAGGAAGAACAATGATTTTAAGCACTACCCTCCTTTAAAACCTTCCAGTCTGTTATTCTAACTCATTCAACATGTCAGAGTGATCTCCAGCCTCGTCAACACTCTCACCTGTGTTAACGAGACAATCACTGACATGAGGACAGCTGGTCCTTTTGTGGCAGGGCTTAAATTTAGTGGAAATTTTTTTTTTGGGATTACATTCATTTTCATGGCAAAGAGGGACTTTGCAATGCATTGGAATTCATCTGATCACCCCTTATGACATTCTGGAGTATATGCAAATTGCCAAATATCAACACTAAGGCAGCAAACTTTGTGAAAATTCTCAAATCTTTTGACCACGACTATACATTGCTCCTGACCTAAAAGATAAATGAACACTTTCAGTTAAATCAACACTGAGATACAAATGAATGCATTCACCCCAATGAACAGTTGTTAAATAAACTCACTTATTGACAAATATACACACAAATACAGATGAACCCACACGCAGATACCCCCCCTCCCAACTCCCCAGTAATACAAAGCGTAAAAGCAAGATCCCATCTAAGCAGAATTGAACAACCCTTTTCTACATTGCTGTTCCTGTCTAAATATCTGTTCAGAGGCTGTAACAATATTCATCTGATATTTCCCAGCAGCTTTGTTTGGCTGCTGGGTTAATGTCCCAGGATACTTTGTTTATCGTTGCCATTTACAGATGTTTGGAAAGAGTACAGGAGGCACTACACACACACACCACAACTCATCACACTTTCAGCGAAACTCTCGCTTTCATACATGGCACACAAACTGAGCAACATATATAAGCAAACCCAAGCTCACACACACAGCACATACATATTTTCATGCACCGAAACAGACAAACATGTCTACTTTCCGTTACAATCAACCTTTGAAATTAAGGCACATCACAGACATCTAGTGTAGAACCCCCTATTATCTACATACCCATGCACCTGTTTTAATGTACATTTTAATCTACAGTGTTATCATTGCATCAAACTGTTTATGTTTTATTATTATTAGTGTCATACATGTTAGCTAGCTTGTTATCAAATATCATGTCTGAAATGTTTGTAAAAATATAGCTATATTTAGCTAGTTCATAAGCAGCATAGCAAAAATGAATATTATCAGCCACATCCCTGTTTTTTTCAATTACATTATATTTTATGTTATTTTTGTTTCAAAAATCTACAAACAGTTGGCCTGGAAAAATCCAGACCCAAATCCTGAACGATTAAGGGTCTGGGATCAAGTAATGTAAATGACTCAACTCGAGGGGCGGCACCAAGCGTGCATTTGAAAATCTCACTGTACGCAATTGGATAACACTACGACCAATCACCAGTAGGTTTTCACTAACCCTATGGCGGAGCTAACTGGTAGATCAAACCCTTGCCGTATCCGGTCTGCAAAACAGCAAAAACGTCCTTCTTAAAAAGTAATGATTCGAGCGCCGTCTTCTGTTCCTCTTTTAGACAAAAAGCAAAGTCTAACTTGTTCATTGTAGCGGCCAAAGCAGTTTACAACAACTGGTGTAGATCCATAGCGATCTTACAATGTTTACTAATGACTTGAGGTTGCACTCACAGAGCTGTCGTCATCTGTTTATAACACTCATCTGGCCCACCTATATCAGATACACCAATGTGATTGGTGCAGCTCGGCTACAAGGGCCTAGTTAATGAGCAGCATTACTCGGTGCCATATTAACTTGCTGAGTAAATTCAAATTGTGCTCTCGCGAGAACTCTGGACTTCCAGGGTAACAAACAGTAGTGTGTTATCGGAATTGTTTACTAGAAATCTAGCTTGTTTGCTTGTCTCCTTGCATAGCCCAAAGCGCCCTCAAGTGTATTCTTAAAAGAAAGTTGTCGCCTGAAAGGTTTCTTTCCAGTATTAAGTGAAGATTGTGGTTGTTTATGTTACATATTATTTAACTCAAAGAATTGATTTATTTCTGGCTACTAACATGTATATTGACATTCATTGAGACAACTAAGCTAGCACATTTAGCAACAACTAAACACCTAGTTATATTTTAGAGGTTAAAAATAGGAAATTACACGAGGTAGTAGAATTTTCCGATTTTTTACTTGTCAATTTCGACGCATCACCTTTTAAAAATAGAACAAAAATAAAGACTTAACCTGCATACATTTGTATGAAAATCAGTGGATGCCTAGCTGAAAAGGTATAACTGATAGCAAAACATAATGTTGTTTTTCAGTAAATGTCAATTTTGAACTTGAGATTTTATTCCTCCAACTGCTTAAAGTGTCCGATAATAGGAGGTGGCTGATAATGGGGGGGCGATAACGACATGACGGGCATGAAACAAGTCATTAAACGTCTTGTTCTCTAAACCATAAAAAAAGATATTCAGTGATGCGGCCCATGACTGGTATGAATGCTGTAAATGGGGAATGTGATATACTTGGGCTCTATTAGGACATGGAGAACAGCAAAAGGAAATGTAAGATACCTGGGTTCTGTTAGAGCATGGAGAACAGCAAAAACAAGTAAGATAACTAGGCTCTGTTAGAGCATGGCGAACAGCAAAAGGAAATGTAATATACCTGCGCTATTTCCTTGTTTGACTTCTCAGAAGTTAATCACCACTGTGTGTTGCAAGATTAGTTAGCCTACTCACTATGCCAAAACAGGCAAATCAAGACAACAGGTCGGGAAAAGGTGTTGCAGCGCATAGGATAATTACGGTACACGCTTTTAGCGTACATGACAGCATACATCAGTGAGCAACACAATTAGTGAGGAAGTATAGGTAACTTGATGTGTCTCTTAGCACTTTTATTCAAATGTTTACAGTGCCGACGGCAAAAGACAATTCATGCGCAAGAGTTACCAGATCTAAGTATGTCCCGGAACAAACTGCACAAAATCTGAGAGGTGCCAGATACTCTTCCAGCATGATCCGGCTCACATTATCCACCTGGTATTTGGACACAGGGAAGAAAACAGTTAGAAAAAAATGTATTTGAATTCCCAAGTAAGATGGATAGACAATCACTCAACAGCACTGAGCTAATAACTGGACTTGTGTATGTTTGTGTAACATGTGTGTGTGTGCGTGTGCGTGTGTGTGTGCGTGTGTGTGTAAAGGCTTTAAAAATGCTGACTCATGCATTCCCTCAGGCTCCTGCATTAGGCAAAATGTGCAATAAAGTATTAAAGTAACAGAAATATGAGCTAGAAGAATGTTTTTGTCTGTCTACAACTGGAAATATAACACACTCTTAGAGAAACATTTGCTTCCCCACACTTAGTTCAAGTTGTATAAAGAATGCTGGATAAACTAACCTTGTCCCAACAGCGTGATGTAGGTTGTGACATTATGGTGACATTATATGCACATTGCAACATCATTACAAAAAGTTTAAACTATGTACCCGGTTCGACTGCACAGGGAAACTAAAAGTATTAATAAAAAAATAAGGCTTCCTGTTGCTTGACTTGTGAAACCTATTGAATCCCTGGTTTAGATGCTACTGTGGAGGTAAAGGATCACACACCTTAAAATTGACTCTGCTATTTGCTATGCAATAGCATGTTCTTTATGGGAAATGGGCATTCCCACGTCTGGAACTTTGGGAGTCAGGTTGTATACATGGCTTAGCTTTACAAGAGAGGTGGGAGAGAGGTCTCACCCCTGACTACCTTGTGAGCTGCCAAAGCAGAAACATAGCTACACTCCTCACTCACCACAAGAGGCTAAATAGTTCCCGGAATCTGACGAGGAAGACGGGGTGAAGGACCACCCCCCCCACTGGGAAACAAATGCCTGTAGCGATCCAAACCTAAATCTAGACCTAGAGTTAATCTAGACCTAGTTAAATACTAGAATGACAAAACCAAGCCTGCAACCATGGCTAAATGCCCCAGTAACTAATCAAAACAGATGTCATGGGGAATTAAAATCAGAGCAAGCCAGTTTAAAAATACTTTGGACTAATAACATCATGTCTCGATAAACTGAACTGAGGCATGTATTTCCTGTTCATGATCACAGTGTACCCTCACTGTTTGTCCACCCACTCATCATAGCCAAATGTCTTAGGAGTGTTACAGGAGAACCAGGCCTCCAAACTCACTACACACAGCACCAGTGTTACCATGTGTACTTAACTCAACCACTAGCAAATTACCCTGACTCACTCTAGTGTCACACCTAAGACTTCTATGGTCGTTCTCTGTTTCCTTCTAGGCTCCGTCTCCAATTCTTGAAGATTTCAGAAGTAATAATAAAGTGTGCGAGTCAGTGAGTGGGTGTGTATGGCGAGTACGCCTGCCCTGGCAGAGTGGACCCTCTTGGACGCCTAACGACGAGCGTCACCAGTGACGATGTGCGAGGGTGGAGACATCAGGGTTTTCCTCAACCTCATGCCAAGATAGGGAAGAAAACATCAGTCAAATGTATGTGTGTGTGTGTGTGTGTGTGTGTGTGTGT
>JACXGM010039605.1:0-10533 GCA_016801145.1 Umbra pygmaea
AGCAAACTCTCTCCAGAAGTTCAGTGAGGATCTTTGAAGGATCCAATGTTGACCTAAATGACTAATGATGATGATAAATAGAATACACCTGTGTGTAATCAAGTCTACGTATATATGCATATGCTCTGTGATAGTCTCAGAGGTCAGTTGAAAGCACAGAGAGCATCATGAAGAACAAGGAACACACCAGGCAGGTCCGAGATACTGTTGTGGAGACGTTTAAAGCCGGATTTGGATACAGAAAGATTTCCCAAGCTTTAAACATCCCAAGGAGCACTGTGCAAGCGATAATATTGAAATGGAAGGAGTATCAGACCACTGCAAATCTACCGAGACCGGGCCGTCCCTCTAAACTTTCAGCTCATACAAGGAGAAGACTGATCAGAGATGCAGCCAAGAGGCCCATGATCAATCTGGATGAACTGCAGAGATCTACAGCTGAGGTGGGCGAGTCTGTCAATAGGACAACAATCAGTCGTATACTGCACAAATCTGGCCTTTATGGAAAAATGGCAAGAAGAAAGCCATTTCTGAAAGATATCCATGAAAAGTGTTGTTTAAGTTTGCCACAAGCCACCTGGGAGACACATTAAACATGTGGAAGAAGGTGCTCTGGTCAGATGAAACCAAAATCGAACTTTTTGGCAACAATGCAAAATGTTATGTTTGGCGTAAAAGCAACACACCTCATCACTCTGAGCACACCATCCCCACTGTCAAACATGGTGGTGGCAGCATCATGGTTTGGGCCTGCTTCTCTTCAGCAGGGACAGGGAAGATGGCTAAAATTGATGCGAAGATGGATGGAGCCAAATACAGGACCATTCTGGAAGAAAACCTGATGGAGTCTGCAAAAGACCTGAGACTGGGACAGAGATTTGTCTTCCAACAAGACAATGATCCAAAACATAAAGCAAAATCTACAATGGAATGGTTCACAAATAAACATATCCAGGTGTTAGAATGGCCAAGTCTCAGGTCTTTTGCAGATTCCATCAGGTAGTACTTTTAACTAAGTACATACTTTGTAGCGCCAAGCAAAAGGTGGCGCTACAAAGTATTAACTTAGTTAAAACATTTTGTTTTTTATTTGTTAAAAAGGTTTGACATATCCAATAAATGTCTTTCCACTCCATGATTGTGTCCCACTTGTTGTTGATTCTTCACAAAAAATTACAGTTTCATATCTTTATGTTTGAAGCATGAAATGTGGCAAAAGGTTGAAAATGCTCTTTAAGATTATAAGAGTACGAGTTGGCTAGTAACGTTGGTCATTGTGCACTGTTTCAGATTGCATGGTGCGTGGTCACACTGACACATGCTGTTTACACAGTGCAAGTGCTTATTTGCTGTCAATACTTCAAGAAGTCTAAAGTATTCACAAGTAAAGGTTGCAATTTATTGCATACATATAATCCACTATAGCTATATTCAAAGTATTTCTGATGTTTAATTGTTGAAGAAAACAGTCACGTTTAACAGTAGCTGCGTGCGACAGTGGTAGAAATTTCATGCACGAGAGATTTAGAAGCATTGCGCAAGAGAAATATTTCTCTAAAGTAGACTTGTCTCCTGTTCCTCAATTGCAAGTTTAATTTACATGCATGAATGTAGTTAAAGAATTTGGATTGGCAACTGCTTGGAAAAAATAGTCAGATTCAACATAGCAATGACAGATATAGATATTCTCCCGAAAAAAGTGATTCTGTTACCATGGGTACCATAAAGCAGTAGCTAAGAATTTTCAATTAGAAGGTAAATGAATGGCTAATATGTAGCATATAGGCTTATTTAATTCCAACGAGATAGATTTATTTTTTTCTCACTATTATTGATTTTCACTGTTACTATATTATTTATGTTTCAAAAAAAGCCAACTAGATAATTTTTCCATCCATGTTTTACAAGTTCTCTACTCCAAACAAAATGTAGAAAAAAATTACACAAATAGAAAATACTAAACAGTTTTGTAATATAGGCAAGCTCTGCAGCCTGACATTTGTTTTGTTTTGAAATAATGACATGGATGTTTACAGAGGTAGGTTATATTTAATTCCAAAGAGATATAGATTTTTTTCTTCAGTTTTATTTATTTTGTGTTATATTATTTGGAAACTGTATGATTTCTGTTTCGAAAGGCAACAACTGTTAATGAAAAACAAAAGCCATCAAATAAATTTTGTACAATAAAATCTCTAATTAAAAAATGCTCATGATTTTACACATCCCTAGTTGTGAAGTAAATTTATGCATAATAATCGTGAAACTGTGATTATAGCTTTGACCATAATCGTACCATCAATATCTATATTAGATTCTAGTTTTGACTGTAGGTGATGCAGAGGATTTGTAGGTCTAGCTCTCGTGTTGTTACACTAACAAAGTTGGAAAAGTGCCAACAATAACTACAATGTCGATGACGATGTGTGCAAAGACTCAGATATAAATACATATTAATCAGCTTTTTTTAAAGAAGCATTAAAAATACAGTAGCTTGCTATTATTGATAATTTAATGTTCTCTATATATTCAGGTTCACGTGCAAACCCGCAAATAGCACCCTGTACCGTATGGTACAGTTACGTACCCGTGTACCATTACAGCTCTAATTAGTAGTAGTAGCAGCAGAATTTGTGCTAGTAGTAGTAGTAGTAGTAGTAGCGGTATTTGTGGTATTAGCGGTAGTAGTAGTAGTAGTAGTAGTAGTAGTATTAGCGTTAGTAATAGTATTATTATTATTAGTAACGGTATTAGCAGTATTAACATTATTAGTGACAGTATTAGCAATAGTTTTATTATTATTATTTTTTGTAGTAACAGTATTGGTGATAGTATTACTAGTATTAGTAGTGGTATTAGCAGTAGTAGTAGTAGTAGTAGTAGTAGTAGTAGTAGTAGTAGTAGTAGTAGTAGTACTAGTAATAACATATTAGCAATAGTAGTAGTTAGTACTATTAGTAGTAGTATTAGTAGTAATAGCGGTAGTAGTAGTTAGTATTAGTAACTGTATTAGTGGTAGTGGTATTAGTAGTGGTATTATTGGTAGTAGTATTTGTAGTGGTAGTAATATTAGTAGTAGTCGCAGCAATAGTAGAGGTATTAGTAGTATTGTTAGTGGCTGGAACAGTGGTGCTCATCAGTAGTAGTAGCTAGTACTATTAGTAGTACTAGTATTAGTAGTAATAGCGGTAGTAGTAGTTAGTATTAGTAGTAGTAACTGTATTAGTGGTAGTAGTATTAGTAGTGGTAGTATCGGTATTAGCGGTAGTAGTAGTAATATTAGTAGTAGTAGCAGCGATAGTAGAGGTAGTAGTAGTAATATTAGTAGTAATAGCAATCCTATTTGAAATATTTATTGAATTAAGCAATATTTGGCCCTGTTAACTACCACATACAACATAGTAATACAACTGCCATGCTTTGGCCACCCAGTGAGAAGCAACTCAGTTACTTATGGTACAGAATCACCTACGTACAACGCCATTGTTTAGTAGTGGCATGTTACGTAATGGGTTGCTCACCTATTCTAATAAAACTTCCTTTGCCCATTCTTTTTTACTCTCTCCTGTCTGGTGTTTCTCTAAACAAGAAAATGTACCAGCCACAGCAGTAGTTTGCTAGCAGATTAGCCATAAGTCTGACCCCGAAGGTCAACATTACTGTGACATGAGCTGCATCACTTCTAGCCATGAACGGACTGACTGGAAGCAGGACAGTGTGTTCTATATTTCTTGAGCAAGCAGACAACAACACAACAAGCTCAATCACCTTAAGAATAGCATCCTGACATATTACCTATGTGACAAGGAAATTCAATGAATGTATCGAAAAAAACATTAAAGTTTGGATTTTTGTGATTTGTAATTTTTTCTTGGCGTGGTGGCAATGGTTTTGCCATGGCGCAGGCCCATGGTAAAATAAATACAGTGGAGATGCTGATGTAGAGGACAGGTCAACTTCTGTTCAAAGGTTTGTTTTTTACATAATTTTGTTCCAGGGATGCCAAAACATTTGAATACAACTGTGTGTTTTAAACATGACAGGGAATAGCAGTGCAATTTACACCAATCAATATTGTGTAGGTCCCTGTTTTGCTGCCAAAACAGCCCTGACCTGTTGAGGCATAAACTGAGATTTGGCCGCCCAAGACTCTATCACCAGTTCATTGCTTTTCCGTCCTTGGACCACTTTTGATAGGTACTGGCCACTGCAGACCGGAAACAAACCCTTCGTCAAAGACGCTCAAATCCTTACGCTTGCCAATTTTTCCTGCTCCTAACACATCCATTTTGAGGACATCATGTTCTCTTGCTGCCTAATATATCCCATCCACTGACAGGTGCCATGAAAATGAAATCATTAGTGTTGTTCACTTCACCGGTCATGTGATGTTGTTGCCATCGACAATGTCTGTCAACTGTCATTGATAGATAATCACCATTTCCCAGTTCTAGGTCAAAGCTTTAGAATTTATCGCAATGTAGCAGGCTTATGCAATCGACTAATTATCAGACATGTGGCTGCTTGATTCAGGTGAGCAAGTTTAGGACAATATCAAAATTATGAAATAACTGAAGATGCCCTGGAGAGGTTCGAGAACATCTGACTTAGATGGTTAAACACTTAAATATTGCTTTTACCTTTTAGTTAATTGCCATCACCTGGTCAAAAGTCTTAATGACTCCTTACAAAATCAACTTTGGCATAAATACCTTGCATCTTCAACCAAATTTAAAGCAGTACTAGACGTTTTGCTGAAGGATAAATGTGATTACTTTAGATGCATAGCTTACTTGCTGAGTTTTTTTTGCTAAACAATTATGTATACAGGCCAAAAGGGGATAATATAATGTGTTGTCAATTAGGCCTGCACGATAAATTGTTATAAAATTGTGACCCCTGTTCCCGATTTAATTTTAAATGACTTTGAATCTAATATTTTTTTGCACAGACATGTTCAAGGAGTTCAGATAGAGCCTGTATCAGGGCCAAATTTAGTTCAATGTGTTATATGTCATTATTTTTGTTAGCCTACTGTACTTTATTTTCTTTATTCATTGAAGGCTCTATGTTTTTCAGGCTTGTGGTGATGTGCAATGTGCTATAGGTGCCAAAGAAAATCTATGTTTGGAACTGCCAATTTGTTTTGTCATGGTTCATATGTGCAATAAACATTACACTTCATGAAAAAATAATTGGGGCAGAGAATCGTGATATCAATTCTAAGCAAAAAAATCACAATTCATATTTTTCCCTGAATCGTGCACGCCTATTGTCAATGTGTTCTCCATCAATAATTACAAAAATTAATTCAACATTCTGTTGCGTAGAGACAATTTTTTTCTGATAACTTATTTCCGAATGATTATCTGTATAGTAACAATGGTAACAATCTGATTTATTTTGAGAGTTTTTGACACATACATCCAAGATACATGTATACCGGTAGGTAATGCAACCATAAAATAATTACAGGGGTTTCCCATGTTTTGAAAAGCCATGCTACACGTGACCATGACAACAACTATAGTAAGTTACCTGGAGCAATCATAATCTCATTCTTCTTGGAGCGTATCCTGAGGAAGGTGAGGTCATTCTGGGGGTCAATTTCCCTAACCGTGCTACGTGCCTTCATCACTAACTGATGAATGAGTCCAGCATACTGTGCCGTGTTTGAGCTGTCAAGGGTGGTCTTGATAGGAATGCCTATTGTAGAATGAAAAAGGGAAATATTTGCAAAGGGACACTTTTCTCCGGGAATACATTGCCATCTTAGATGCATACATAATTTAAAAATTATATAACAAAGGATAATAACAGCATAGGTAACAGATGAAACAAAATTCAAATGTCTTACAGTATGCATATCTCAAATAAACTAAGGTCATGTATACTGTAGCCAACTGAATTATACCTACCTTCAGCATTGACAATAAGGATTCCTTGCACCCCTTTCTGGCTCTGAATTCTCTTGAGGGTTTCCTCTACTTCAGCCTGAAATTGCAATTATTTTAGACAGCTGTAATAATACAAGTCTGATATTTTTGAGGAAAAAAAACAAAGCATCATCAAAATTCAACAAGAGAACAAACCAATGAAAGTTAGCTAAAGTAAAGATGGCAGGTCAACTTAGCTGCTAAGTGAAAACATAGACAGTGGTTGCTAAGCATTTACTCTATTGTTTTGTTAAGGGTAATATGCTCGTCAACGACTAGTTAGTAATACTAACTTAGTATGTGTCATACCATGTTGACAGTAATTGACAAGATAACGTTATAGCGAAAAACATCTACTAGTACAGTAGTACTATATTATTACAGCAGTTCTATTAACTACAGTACTGTACTTTACTAGCCAAGTTAGCTATGGCAACGCCCAGCATCAGGTCATCTTTAGCTTGTCGCTTTACCGTTAACATATAATGTAACACTATTCAGTTAAAAGAGATCAAACGTCTTGTGTATGAGACGAATGTAAATTAATGAATATATAATGCACTTGCCATTCTGAAGACGAAGGTGTAATTCCAAGCCAATAAATTCAGAGAGCCAAACTGCAGCTAACTGACAAAACACTAAAGCGTAGACGTCAAACCATTCCACATCCGGTCCTGCGCATCTTGAGCGCTAGGTGGTAAGCAGAGGGAACGACTACTTTCCTTGTGCCTGTCACGATATGCAGTTGCCAGTCACCTCTACTGGTGGATTAAAACCTTAAAACCTATTAAAATATCAGCAAAGTAATATTACGGATTTGACCATTCTCGACCTGTGCAAATACAATTCATGATGTAGGGTAAGAGGGGTATCTGTAATTGCAGTGACCACTATTAAGATTCACAATATAAGGATACTTTATATGATAACGTTCCTATTTTGTAACTCCCCTGCACATATATTATCTTTCTTTGTTGCCTATTTTCCTTACAATCCATTATATATAATTGCATTAAAAATAATTTTAATGATTAAAGATGTGTGTTTAAACTGTCTTTAAGAAGAAAAAGGTTTTCAATGTTTTTTTGAAACTCAAAAAAATATATACCGGTATATCAGAATTTGAGATTAGAACATAATAGAACATTCCATACCTGAAATAACAGTGGAAAATAACGTTTAAATAACAATAACTCATACATTATATAGCCAAAATTATGTGGACACCCCTATATGGTGGAGGAGGGAAAATGTCCTGTGGTTGTTTTTCTGGGTATGCCCCTTAGTTTTATTGAAGGGTCATCTTTATGCTACAGGATACAAAGGCATTTTAGACAATTGGATGCTTCCAACATTGTGCCAAATGTTTGTGGTAGGCCCTTTTCTGTTCCAGCATGACTGTGCCCCTGTGCACAAAGCGGGGTCCATAAAGACATGGTTTGACAAGTTTGGTGTACAGAGCACTGAGCACTGACATCAACCCCATTGAAGACCTTTGGGATGAACTGGAGCAACAATTGCTAGCCAGGCTTTCTCATCCAACATCAGTGCCTGACCTCAAAAATGCTCTTTTGCCTGAATGGGAACAAATGACCACAGACTCACTCCAAATCTTGTGGAAAACCTTCTCAAGTGGGGCAGACTCCATATGAATGCCCATGATATTGGAATGGGATGTCCAACAAGCTAATATGGGTGTGATGGTCAGGCATCCACATACTTTTGGCTATATACTGTCACACTGTGCCTGGTTTGGATGGTGTGGCAGGTGAACTAAGAATGGACTCCTTATTATCTATATGTGTTTATGGACCTATTTGTTGGATATGTATGCTTTATGGTTTATAGTGAGTAGTTTGTGTTCTATATTATGTGACTTATAATGTGATTTAACTGACTTAGAAAAATAAAACATTGTTAAGTCTTTCAGAGGGATGTAGCACTCTTGACATTTTGGGAAGTGATCACAAAACCATAAAACGTTTTGTTGAAAATAGTCAACCGAGTTGCAAGAAACGTGTTGAGAAATAAGACGCAAATTAACTGCCAAAGATTTGAGAAAACTCAAATGTGAAGCTACCTGGAACCTATTATCCTCCAGTGCTGTCATACTCCAGAGCTGCAACCTACTTGGAGTGCCCAGAAGTACAAGGTGTTCAGGGCTCAGAGACATGGCCAAGGAAGGAAGACTGAAACCCGACCACCACTGTACAAGACACAAGTTGAAACGTCCAGAGCGGGCTAAGAAATATCTGAACACAGACTGATGAGACGAGAGTGACTCTTGACGGACCAGATGGATGGGCCCATTGCTGGATCTGTATACACAATGCAAAGCAAAAAACGACACTCACCACTGTGATTTAATGTCCTTCAATTCTTTTGATGAACAAGCAGTAGTTCGCAAACTTAGGCATTTCGGCCACCACCTTCGTCATCATTTGTGCAAATATGTGGGCTTGGCATCATTTATAATAGTGCCTATCAATCACTCTCCAATTCGTAGGGCACAATAATATATACTAGTACGTCATCAACAATGAGCCATCAATTAAGAATTCAAATAAACAAAAAACACTATACATATATTATACACTCACCTAAAGGATTATTAGGAACACCATACTAATACTGTGTTTGACCCCCTTTCGCCTTCAGAACTGCCTTAATTCTACGTGGCATTGACTCAACAAGGTGCTGAAAGCATTCTTTAGAAATGTTGGCCCATATTGATAGGATAGCATCTTGCAGTTGATGGAAATTTGTAGAATGCACATCCAGGGCACAAAGCTCCCGTTCCACCACATCCCAAAGATGCTGTATTGGGTTGAGATCTGGTGACTGTGGGGGCCAGTTTAGTACAGTGAACTCATTGTCATGTTCAAGAAACCAATTGAAAATGATTTGAGCTTTGTTACATGGTGCATTATCCAGCTGGAAGTAGCCGTCAGAGGATGGGTACATGGTGGCCATAAAGGATGGACATGATCAGAAACAATGCTCAGGTAGGCCGTGGCATTTAAACGAGGCCCAATTGGCACTAAGACGCCTAAAGTGTGCCAAGAAAACATCCCCCACACCATTACACCACCACTACCAGCCTGCACAGTGCTAACAAGGCATGATGGATCCATGTTCTCATTCTGTTTACACCAAATTCTGACTCTACCATCTGAATGTCTCAACAGAAATCGAGACTCATCAGACCAGGCAACATTTTTCCAGTCTTCAACTGTCCAATTTTGGTGAGCTCTTGCAAATTGTAGCCTCTTTTTCCTATTGGTAGTGGAGATGAGTGGTACCCGGTGGGGTCTTCTGCTGTTGTAGCCCATCCGCCTCAAGGTTGTGCGGCTTGTGGCTTCACAAATGCTTTGCTGCATACCTCGGTTGTAACGAGTGGTTATTTCAGTCAAAGTTGCTCTTCTATCAGCTTGAAGCAGTCGGCCCATTCTCCTCTGACCTCTAGCATCAACAAGGCATTTTCGCCCACAGGACTGCCGCATACTGGATGTTTTTCCCTTTTCACACCATACTTTGTAAACCCTAGAAATTATTTGTGCGTGAAAATCCCAGTAACTGAGCAGATTGTGAAATACTCAGACCGGCCCGTCTGGCACCAACAACCATGCCACCCTCAAAATTGCTTGAATCACCTTTCTTTCCCATTCTGACATTCAGTTTGGAGTTCAGGAGATTGTCTTGAGCAGGACTACACCCCTAAATGCATTGAAGCAACTGCCATGTGATTGGTTGAGTAGATAATTGCATTAATGAGAAATTGAATGGGTGTTCCTAATAATCCTTTAGGTGAGTGTATATACCCACACATATTTACATCTTAACAACCCCCACAATCCATCCATCCATCCATTTTCGTCCGCTTATCCGGGATCGGGTCGCGGAGGCAGCAGCTTCAGCAGGGGACCCCAAACGTCCTTTTCCCGATCCACATTAACCAGCTCCGACTGGGGGATCCCGAGGCGTTCCCAGGCCAGGTTGGAGATATAATCCCGCCACCTAGTCCTGGGTCTTCCCCGAGGCCTCCTCTTAGCTGGACGTGCCTGGAACACCTCCCTAGGGAGGCGCCCAGGGGACATCTTTACCAGATAGCCAAACCTTTCGACACAAAGGAGCAGCGGCTCTACTCTGAGATCCTCCCGGATGACTGAGCTTCTCACCCTATCTCTAAGGGAGACGCCCGCCACCCTCCTGAGGAAACCCATTTCGGCCGCTTGTACCCTGGATCTCGTTCTTTCGGTCATGACCCAGCCTTCATGACCATAGGTGAGGATAGGAACAAAAACTGCCCGGTAGATTGAGAGCTTTGCCTTCTGGCTCAGCTCTCTTTTCGTCACAACGGTGTGATATAATGAGTGTAATACCGCCCCCGCTGCGCCTATTCTCCGACCAATCTCCCGCTCCATTGTTCCCTCACTCGCGAACAAGACCCCAAGGTATTTTAACTCCTTCACTTGGGGTAAGGACTCATTCCCTACCTGGAGTAGGCACTCCATCGGTTTCCTGCTGAGAACCATGGCCTCAGATTTAGAGGTGCTGATCCTCATCCCAGCCGCTTCACACTCGGCTGCGAACCGAT
>JACXGM010039606.1:0-10654 GCA_016801145.1 Umbra pygmaea
GTTTTGTTTGCAAAGCAAAAAGTTTTGATTGCGATATAAAGACACAAATGTAGCTCCGTATTTTGAAAGCAAAGGTTTTTGTTTTGCAAGCAAAGGTTTTTGTTTTGCAAGCAAAGGTTTTTGTTTTGCAAGCAAAGGTTTTTGTTTTGCAAGCAAAGGTTTTGGTTTTGCAAGCAAAGGTTTTGGTTTTGCAAGCAAAAGTTTTAGTATTGCAAGCAAAACTTTTTGTTTTGCAAGCAAAAGTTTTCTACTTTTTTATATATATTATATAATATGTAATTAAAACATGTGTTTTGCTTTTGAAAAAAATAGTTTTGTTTGCAAAGCAAAAAGTTTTGATTGCGATATAAAGACACAAATGTAGCTCCATACCAACCTTACAAAACTGTTTCAAATTGTACCTATCGAAGAGGAGATATTATTGTAACTCCCCTAATGCCAAACTTGACCCTTTTTTTAAAATATATTTTTAAATTAGTATATTTTTCTGTTGTTTTATGTTTGTCACACCATAGGACAAAGATAGTCATTGCATAAAAAGAGTCAGAATATAATTGTTTCAATAAACACAATATAAAGTAGGACATTTGTTTTTATTTAATTTTTTAATTTTTATGTTTTATTTTTTTGCAAAACATAGCACACCAAAAGTAACTTTGATACTTTTACAATAAGGAAACATTGATGCATATAATATCTTTGAGAATTTCATATATAAATTCATTTATAATACCATTTCAAAAAAATATTGTGACATTGTCAAACTGCAAAATTCATCAGTTAAACAGTAACAGTGACATGTGACAGTGACATGAAAATAAAATCCCTAAAAACATTGCACAACATTAATGTACTCCATTCCATCTAAAACATATTCTTAGAACAGTGTTTAATCATACTTAACACATTTAAACACATTGACACATTTAAAATCATGAAGATTGCACACATTTCCTTTTTCCATGATATTGCCCAACTTAATATCAGGTTATTGCATAACACCAAAGGACATTTTTTTCTGTCACAAACTTTATGAAATTCATACACTTTTAGAAATATATGTATAGGGAACTTAGTGAAATAGACACTTGTACAATTATGCCAGCAGTGTCCATTTAGATTTTTAAACATTGTTTTATTTATTTCTAAAAGTTAATCTTTATGAAATAATTTTGTCTACCATCACACCATAGGACGATTTTGAGATTTGGCTCAAAATAAAATAACTCTGGTATTAAAACAACAAATTCATGTAATACAAGAAAATGTTTAACCATTTACAGTATTCTAAATTGTGAGAATGTGAAATAAATTATTTTAAATTTTTTGTCACGATGAAAAAGCCACGTCACATCAACTACCCATATATCATTTGTATGCTATAAACAATGGGCTGTGTACCTTCAGATCCCCCACCCGGTACAGCCAGAAGAGAACTGGCCACCCCCAGGTCTGGCCTCTCTCTAGGTTTCTTCCCACGTCCCAGCTACTAGGGAGTTTTTCCTAGCCACTGTGCATCACTTGTGTTGCTTGCTTTTGGGGGTCTCGGGCGGGTGTCTGTCAAAGCACCTAGTGACATCTGCTGTTGTAAAAAGGGCTTTATAAATATTTTATTGATTGATTTGTATTTTTCCTGGTTGTTACCCCTTTATTCCCCAAATATTATAAATTGTTCCCTTATAATTACACATACATACTTAATAGGTACACTATAATTACCGAAAGGTATGCTGTAAATTCGGTGTACTTACTCAGTACTATCCGGGCTGTAATCTAAAGCGTTACCAATTTATTTACCCAATGGCTTCGTGATAACCTAAAAAATGCCCAATGATTTCTGCCATCAAAATTGTATTGATCATTTATACTCTCCAAGTTTGTGGATATTATAAGCATGACTTGCAAGGTGAAGCCGGTTCACTGGTACACAAAGGCAAATCAAACTTTACGAATGCATTAACTACAGAAATGAGTGACAACAGCAGCATAAAGTGAAAGAAATACTAATTGGCCAACTAATTAATACAGTGATGATACATTATGGGGGGGCGGCCTGGCAGCCGGGGACACACCGGGTGGCCAGGCAGCAGGAAAGCTCAGCAGGTAGCATGGTGGCTCCGGTGGACTCAGCAGGTAGCATGGTGGCTCCGGTGGACTCAGTGGGTAGCATGGTGGCTGCCGAGGACTCAGCGGGTAGCAGGGTGGCTGCTGTGGACTTTGCGACATCCAGTAGTGAAAACATGTCCTGAAGCAGGCTGACAAAGACCTCATATGATTGAAATATTGGATCCTCTGTCACCCAGTGGTCCTCTGCATAGTCCAGTACCAGGCCATCCAAACATGAAGTAGTCAGAATTTTGTCCTCCTCAGACAGAGGACCCCATGGACACCGCTGTAGGAAGGTCTTCATCTGTGTCCAAAACTGACTACTTTTGTTGTATACCCCATCAAACCTCTCAGTAGGGAGGGAGACGGATGCCTGAACAGGTGAGTTAGAGGTTCTATCAGAACCACTGGGACCCAGAGCTAGAGAAATGGGACCTGGAGCTAGCGGACTGGCGACTGAAGTGCACAGTATACTACAGATTCCTGACCTGGGACATGCCAAAGTCACGTCATGGGAGCGCCGTAACCATTTATACTTGTGCGTGGTGCTTGCGACACAAGTTGCAGTCTTCGCCTGAACACTGGTGTCGCAACTGAGGAGAGGCTACGGACTTTGATATTTTCACGGACTAGAAAAAGAAGAAAAAGGTAAACGATGGCAGAACTGTTAGTAGCATTGACGTTAATGTCAACAGTGGCTAAGATTATCTTAACTGTGTTGTTATGAACCATTTACAGTTTTATTATGAACCATTAACTGTGTTATTAGGAATTGTTTACTGTGCACTCAAACTCGTCCTTGCTTCCTGTTTCTGCTTTGGCGCACGCTGTTGAAAAAAAAGAGTGGTGCGCGCCCTTGGCTTGTGCGCTCGAAATCCCCGGTCTGGTGCATTAAGTATACTGTATGCATGAGGCTAGAGGACTGGGGCCTAAGGCTAGGGAACTTGGACCTGAGGCTAAAGGACAGGGGACTGATGCTAGAGGACTGGGGCATAAGACTGGTGAGCTAACCTATGAGCAGAAGGCTCTGGCTTCTGAACTGAGTGTCCTGAGCTGAGACAGAGAAGCCCCGACGTGAGGTATCGGAGACCTGACAATTGACATAAGGGCCCTGCCTTAAAACATATGGGCCCTAACATGAGAACATGGGGTCTTAACTTGAGGACATAGGGCCTTAACTTGAGAACATGGGGCCTTAACCTAAGGACATGGGGCCTTAACTTGAGGACATGGGGCCTTAAACTAAGGACATGAGGCCTTAACTTGAGAACATGGGGAGGAGGATGGTGGATCCAGTCTTCCTCCTCCTTGTCATATGCTACCATGAAGGTATAACTCCCCCATGGACTTATTTGGGGTTAATAACCAAAATGCGACCAAAGCCTCTGGTATTCTTCCTCTAATGTCTCCTCAGGAAACACTGTCTCCATTTTGGAAAAGTTGGTCATTCTGTCACATATTGTAGTCATAGCAGGAGACAGAAGCGTATTCCAAAACCAAAATAACATGTATTTTCCAAATAGAAAGGGGTACTTATGAATGGACACTAGAACAGAACTAGAATGCATACTCTACTGGATCTTGAAACTTTAATACATCGAACGGAAACCACATGGACAGAGGTAATGACCAACAACAGAAGGGATTAAATAAAGCACCAATGACTAACATACACCAGCTGGGAACACCAAACCACAAACCACAGGAACAAAACAAAAAAGGACATAAAAGGACACATTAGGGACTGGATGACAGACTAAAACATAATACAAGGGACATTGTTACAGGTCCGAGCGCACATGTCTACCTTTCTCCTGATATTCATACTGTAGGTCCCGCACGGTTCTAACATAATCCTGAAAAAACAAGACCTGATATATCAGAACATGACTGACTTGAACACATATTTGAAACGCTGAAGGAAACTTGCCAAACCTTGAAAGAAACAAGAAGTATATAAATTACATTTTAATTAAATTTATTTACCCAATGGCTTTGTAATAGCCTAAGAAATGCCCAATAATTTCTGCCATCAAAATTGTACCGACCATTTATGCTCTCCAAGTGTGCGGATATTTTAGGCATGACTGACTTGCCATGCAAAGCAATTTCACTGGTCTAGTGATACACAAAGGCAAAAAAAAACGTACAAAAGCATTACCTACAGAAATGAGTGACAACAGCATCATAAAGTGAAAGGAATAATAATTGGCCTACTAATGAATACAGTGATGATACATTATGTTAAGCCTGTACGTGTCTATGCGCTATAATCCTTGTCAACTTATATTACCAATCATTAATACTATAATTGTGGTTGTTGTGTGATAGTGTGATAGTGTAGCCAGGAAAAATCCAGACCCAAATCCTGAACGACTAAGGGTCTGGGATCGAGTAATGTAAATGACTCGACTCGAGGGGCGGCACCAAGCGTGCATTTGAAAATCTCACTGTACGCAATTGGATAACACTACGACCAATCACCAGTCGGTTTTCACTAACCCTATGGCAGAGCTAACTGGTAGATTAAACCCTTGCCATATCCGGTCTGCAAAACAGCAAAAACTTCCTTTTTAAAAAGTAAAGATTCGAGCGCCGTCTTCTATTCCTCTTTTAGACAAAAAGCCAAGTCTAACTCGTTCATTGTAGCGGCCAAAGCAGTTTACAACCACTGGTGTTCATCCATAGTGATCTTACAATGTTTACTAATGACTTGACAGCACGGGCAGAGCTGTCGTCATCTGTTTATAACACGCCTCTGGCCCGCCTATATCCGATACACCAATGTGATTGGTGCAGCTCGGCTACAAGGGCATAGTTAATGAGCAGCATTACTCTGTGCCAGAGTAACTTGCTGAGCAAATTCAAATTGTGCTCTCGCGAGAACTTTGGATTTCCAGGGTAGTGATAGTGATGGGCTTATGGCAAATCAAGCATTAGACCTAAACAATCATATTTTTTACATTGGTTTACACAGTCTCCAACCAGATGTGAGCGTGATTGTAAGAATACAACAAAGATAATATTAATGAATAACATCTCTGTCTGTAAAATGATTGTATGATTATTTTCAGTTCAAATTTGTTCATACACACATTTCATGATTTAGGGCCACTGTTCTAAAACAATTCTGTCTTGTCAAAGATTTATTTTCCATACTTCAGAGGCAGGATTTTGTGATGGGGTTTCCTTCTATAAATTCTCCACTGCAGATCCTTGTTGTCGGGCCCTGTGGACCTGTGAACAACTACTCCAGTGTCAGCTAAACTCTTTTGTATTAAATGTTGCAGAAATGTGGCATGTTTTACTTTGTAACATGCAGAGGTGGTAAAAGTACTGAGTAAAAGTACTTTTCTGAAGTACTCTGAGTTCACAAGTTTTGGGAAGTCCCTACTTAAGACCGAAATGATCAGGTAAAGGGAGATAATATCATAACAGTTACCTATGAAAGAAATTGAAAGAGTAAAGAAAATATCAATCATGACTTCGATAAGATATGAACTCTCTTTACCTGATCAATTTGGTCTTAAGTAGGGGCTTCCCAAAACTTGTGAACTCCAGAGTTCTTCAGAAAAGTACTTTTACCACCTCTGGTAACATGTATAGGTCAGGTCAACTTATGTTCCAGGGGTGCCTAAACCTTTGTGTTAAAATGTAGTGGAAAGAAAGTGAACAATTTAGAATTACCTGGATTTCTACATGTACAGGTCATAAAATTGTATCTGATATTCAACTAGGTCACAACAATAGACAGTCTGCTAATGCCAGTGTAAGTGTAGAGGTCTAAGCTCCCGACTCTGGTCTACACATGCCCTCTTGGAAACAGGGGTCAGCCTTTGCTTGGCTGTCTGTGTGCTTCTTCTCTGTCTCCACATACTTTTCTCTCAAGCTTCAGCTTTCTGCTGAATTTTTTCCCATTCACTTTGAGATGGGCTAGATCATGAGGGCTTAATTAATTAGACATACAACAATTTCAGTCAAAAAATGTTTTATATTAGGTTAATCGAGTTGTAATGTGATTGGTGAAATGTGTATTCAGTCGCCAATTTAAACAAGTGCTTTGGCAGTCCTGAAGTCAAAGTGATGGCAGATCTGGCTACATTGGGGTTTTTGCCCCCCGGGACCTTTCAGCGGGAGATCAGGGACAGGTCTGGTATATCACAGCCAACAATAGTCAAAGTATGCCAGCAGTTTTGACGGCTATCAAGTCCCTTTCTGCCACTTGTTGTTGCTTCTTCACAAGAAATTACAGTTTTATATCTTTATGTTTGAAGCCTGAAATGTGGCAAAAGGTCGAAATGTTCAAGGGGGCCGAAAACTTTCGCAAGGCACTGTAAGTATTTGATCACCTACCAACCAGCAAGAATTCCAGCTCTCACAGACCTGTTCATTTTTCTTTAAGAAGAACTCCTGTTCTCCACTCATTACCTGTATTAACTGCAGCTGTTTGAACTCATTATCTGTATAAAAGACACCTGTCCACACACTAAACCAAACAATCTCCAACCTCTCCACAATGGGCAAGACTAGAGAGCTGTTTAAGGACATCAGCGATAAAATTGTAGACCTACACAAGGCTGGGACGGGCTACAGGACAATTGGCAAGCAGCTTGGTGAGAAGGCAACAACTGTTGGCGCAATTATTAGAAAATTATAGAAGTTCAAGATGACAGTCAATCTCCCTCTGTCTGGGGCTCCATGCAGGATCACATCTTGTGGGGCATCAATGATGATGATGAAGGTGAGAGATCAGCTCAGAAGTACACGGCAGGACCTGGTCAGTTACCTGAAGAGAGTTGAGACCACAGTCTCAATGAAAACTATTAGTAACACACTACGCCATCATGGATTTAAATCGTGCAGCGCACACAAGGTCCCCCTGCTCAAGCCAGCGCATGTCCATGCCCGTCTGAAGGTTTCCAATGACCATCTGGATGATCCAGAGGAGAAATGGGAGAAGGTCATGTGGTCTGATGAGACAACTAGAGCCTTATGGTCTAAACTCCACTCACCGTGTTTGGAGGAAGAAGAACGATGAGTACAGCCCCAAGAACACCATCCCAACCGTGAAGCATGGAGGTGGAAACATAATTCTTTTTCTGCAAAAGGGACAGGACAACTGCACCGTATTGAGGGGAGAATGGATGGGGCCATATATCGTGAGATCTTGGCCAACAACCTCGTTCCCACAGTAAGAGCATTGCAGATGGGTCGTAGCTGGGTCTTCCAGCATGACAATGACCCGAAACACACAGCCAGGGCAAATAAGAAGTGGCTCCGTAAGAAGCATCTTAAGGTCCTGGAGTGGCCTAGCTAGTCTCCAGACCTGAACCCAATAGAAAATCTTTGGAGGGAGCTGAAAGTCTGTATTGCCCAACGACAGTACCGAAACCTGAAGAATCTGGAGAAGGTCTGTATGGAGGAGTGGGCCAAAATCCCTGCTGCAGTGCGTGCAAACCTGGTCAAGAACTACAGAAAACGTATGATCTCTGTAATTGCAAACAAAGGTTTCTGCAACAAATATTGAGTTCTGCTTTTCTGATGTATCAAATACTTATGTCATGCAATAAAATGCAAATTCATTATTTTAAAATCATACAATGTGATTTTCTGGATTTTTTTTATTCCATCTTTTACAGATGAAGTGTACCTATGATAAAAATGACAGACCTCGACATACATTGTAAGTAGGAAAACCTGTAAAATTGTTCTCCCCACTTGCAACATAATTATGGCATGCGGGGTTCACCACAATATTGCGCTGGAGAATGGGGTGCCATTTAATAGCCACCATTGGTGGGTTCTACGCAAGCACGTGCAGAGGGGTGGGCTATGGGTGCCCGAGCACCTGCCCCTTTGCCTATGAACGTCCAAAGTGCCCTTTTGAGTGGCCAGGCAATTTAAATTATGAATGCTTTTTAAAATGACACACAAACATTTAAAAATTAACATGTGAATCAATTATTTGAGAATAAAAAATGTTTAAAAGTAATAATATAGAAGTAAACTTGGTAGCCTCGTCTACCTACGCTGCTGCCGGTATATGACGTCATAGGCTACCAATGTCACATTTGCCTGCCTGCAAGAGCATCGTATTGTGTTAAAGCAGTGAAAAGCAGGATAAGATCCCTACGGAAAGTTTGTTTCCAAAACCATTTACCTGATGTTGAAAAATGAACTGTAATATTTATCTCATTTTGTAGTGTTATTCTAAAGTATGTTTGCCAGCAAAAGCTTTTCAAAAAGCATAATTTTAAACCAAATTGACCGGTGGAAGTCAATTATTTTCTATACCACCTACCAGCTATGCAGCTAACCTGGGAAACCTTTTAAAATTGCAAAGGGAAAGCATGCATCGTTATATTGAATCATGTATACTCTGTTATTTAGTAACCTACTAGGCCACAAGGGCAAATCCGTTTCATGCCCACTCCGTCTCTGGCAGTAGCCTAGTTTACGCAAGCAACTCCTCAAGGCACTAGTAGTAGTAGTAGGAAGGCAGGTAAGCTGTTACGAAATAGGCTCTCACTTCCCGTAGTCGACCAGTGTTAAATTGTTAAACAATTCTGCCAGATATCCCTAGTGGTACGCAAGCAAATGTGATAAAAAAAATGGTTTTTGTTAACAGAACCGGTCGGCCCAATACGCTCAATACGCACGTTGCGTAGGGCCCCGCAAATTTCGCAAGGCCCCGCCTCCCTCGTGTCAAAGCGGGTTTCAACTGTGAGAGGCAGTGTTGCCATGTCCGCGGTTTCTAGCCAAATTGGGCTACTTTTAAATCAATTTGGCGGTAGAAAATATATTGGTCGCGGGTTGCGGTTTTTTGGGCTATTTTTAAACAACCACAGCTGCAGCATTTTCCTTTAAATAAATAAATGTGACCTAGGCTGTATGGTGCAGCCTGTGCCAGGTATGAGATATGTATAAAAGAGAGGGAGAGTAGTCAATGAAAGTATATGAAATTTAGAGAATAGGGTAAAGAAATCACATTTATATGTACATTGTGGAAAAAAGCATTGGAATTTTTTACTCCGTGGCAACGTAAATAAATTGGGCTAGTTTTAAGGCATTTTGGGCTGTTTTTGAGTAGTCATTGGGCTAGAATTTTATGTTTGACCTGGCAACCCTGGTGAGAGGATGAAGCGGAGTTATTATCCATCTGGTCATGACAAAAGGGGTAAAAAACAATGAGAGTGAATAACGGGAACCACAATCAGGTAGATTTGTGTTCTCTCCTCTCCAAGTTTAATGTCAGCAAATAACAGTAACGTTATATTGATATGCTAGCTTGTAATAATAACAGTAACGTTATATTGATATGCTAGCTTGTAATAATAACAGTAACGTTATATTGATATGCTAGCTTGTAATAATAACAGTAACGTTATATTGATATGCTAGCTTGCAGTGGATCTCGTTCTAATTTGTATGTCTTTCAAAAGTAGCTGGGCAGCAGAGGTGTAAATAAATAAAGTTGTAATATTTAATTACTGTATTAAAGTATTTTGCATGGGTACAACACAACATATTGAACAAAATTACACTTTTACTTCATTACATTTTCCCCAACACCTTCGTTACTCGATGACGTAACATTAGCTATTTGTCAAAAAAGAGACATGTGGAGTGAGCCCTGGCGCATTTGGTTGTGTCAATTCTGCCTACAACATTTGAAAAACTATTCAGCATATATTATACAGCAGTAGCCTATTATTATTGGTCGTACTCCATCGGACACCTAGCTGTGGATAAAATGAATGCCTAAAAAACATTTACGCATAACCGCACGCATAGGCGCACACATAACGCATGTCAAAAAACAATAAATGTAGAGGAACTGCCAGATGGAGATGGAAGACCCCTCAAAAAACACCAACATGTTCCCAATGTGGAAGATAGGTCTCCGGTCCCTGTAACAGAAGTATGATTATACCTACAAAATGTCATTAGACTTTTTACATGCCACTTCTCAACTGCGCTTCACCCTGCCGGAATTATTTACCCAGTGAAATGTGCGCGTAAAGATTGCATTACCAATTAATTTCCATTCAGATGCAAACGTCATGTTTGCTGTGATCTATTATTAGAGAAGTTATATTAAAGATATTTACGCCATTAGGTCGAAAGAGATAATAAACTAGAGTACTAAATTAATAAGTATCTTGTCCTTCCTACCTGAAACCTATAATTTCCATTTTGCTACAATATGATATTTTTGCTATGGCTACACAAGCATCAGAAATATATGGGGACAAAAATGTTTTATAAAGAGTAATATGACTTTTGGCCCAAGCTTATGGCTTTATTAATGTTTTTACATTTTCAATTAACAAGTTGATTCCATTGGATATTTTGTTAATAGGAGTCTAGGCTAATGGTTGCAATCAAGTGCATTCCTTTTAATTAACGTAATTTTTATTTTTCAAAAAGCCACATTTGCACATGCAGCCCAAATCTTATCTGCTCATTTTCAGTAAACAGGCAGCCCAAATGTGACCCAGTTATTTAGAAGAAAATGAAGTGTCTATGTTGCCAAAGATATTAATTA
>JACXGM010039607.1:0-10533 GCA_016801145.1 Umbra pygmaea
ATATAAACCCAACAGACCACTCAGATCATCAGGATTACATCAGCTAGAGATACCAAGGATTCAGACAAAACGCGGAGAATCTGCTTTTAGCTACTATGCCAGCCGCAGCTGGAACCAGCTCCCAGAGGAAATCAGATGTGCTCCAACAGTAGTCACCTTTAAATCCAGACTCAAAACACATCTGTTTAGCTACGCTTTTCCTGAATGAACTCTGTGCTAAGTCCGAACTAATTGCACTATATTTTATATGTTCGTTCAATCTCTTTTATTTCTTAAACTGTACTATTTTTCTAACTGTTTTTCACTTTTATTTGAAATGCTTTAATTTTATCTGTTTTAAATTTTTCCTGTTTATGTAAAGCACATTGAATTGCCATTGTGTATGAAATGTGCTATATAAATAAACTTGCCTTGCCTTGCCTTGATGATCATTTTGGCCATAATCGTGCAACCCTAGTCCAAATAGTAGAATATGAATGTCTACCCTTAATAAAAGGGTTAATAAATTAGGGCTGGTCGATATGGCAAAAAAATGATATCACGATATAAAACAGATATTTGTTCAATACGATATGCCTGATGATACATTGAAATATATATAAGACCTGCTGTGACTTGATTACATCAAAGTGTATAGTCTGCTGTATAAACAAATAAAAACAATACATTTATACAAAGGAATATTGATTTACCTTGTTATATTTCTGTTTAGATGTTTCAGGTAAAACTGAACTACAAGCAATTTGAAATACTCTTAATTTGTTGGATGTTTCTTTGTTTCAGAACAAAACCAGCTGTTATCCCGATATGTCGATATGGGATATTTTTCTCAATATTATTTTCAAAAACTCGTTAACGATAAATATTGAATTATCGCCCAGCCCTATAATAAATACACCCTTAATAAAAGGGTTCCTCCAAAATGATTGCTGGGAAGCATGCCACAATCCAATGACTCATTATACAGAGATAAGAGTAAGGCGGTTAAGTGGGAGTAGAATTTCTAAAAGAATTCAGGACCTGGGGCCTCATTTATAAAACTTTGCGGTGGATGTGCGTCAGAAGTGGCTTACAGTGTAACGTTTCTCTGTTCCTCTTCCCAGAGAACTACAGCTTCCCCTTCCTAGTTTCCTCAGAACTACATTTCCCATTCCCCAGTTCATCTTCCCTGTGAACTACAGCTTCCCTGGTCTTGCCTCCTCAGAACTACATTTCCCATAACCTGGACTCAATCAACAAAATTCCATTCACCTGCTCTCACCCAGTCCTATTTATGACACACACACACACCATTGCCTCTTCGCGAGGTATTGTGAGTATTGACGTCTTCTACTGAGCATTTATTCTTGTATTTGTTATTCTGGTTTGACCCATGCTTTGCTGTTTACGGATTTTGTCTTGGATTTTCCCCTGTACCTTTGCTTGTTTAACTCTGCCTTGTATCATATATCTGCCTGCCTAAGAACCAGTTTAGTTTATGAATTCTGCATTTCTGACTGCCTCAACTTCAGTACAGAATAAACATTATTATACTTCTTTTCATGCCTTGGGAGTATCATTACATACAGACGAAATATAGGACGTAAGCAAAAGAAATATTCAGATTTATAAAACTGTACACACTTTTTTTCCCTTTATAAATCACAATCAACTCTAATATGTGGCGCAGCTTTTGCGGCTACATGTCACGCCCATAGTTTGCCATAATAGTCAGTGAAACACCCCAAAATTTATTTATTGATTGAGAGGTCATGGCAAACACAGTGGAAAACCAAAAAAAGCAACTTCACTCAATGTGAAGTAGAAAATATTGTTGGCAAGTTGGACAAAAGGAGGAAGATTTTGTTTGAAGGGGACAGTGTGCCTATTTCTAAAGCCAAGAAGTCAGACCGTGTCTGAAATAAAAAAGTGGTCAGATAGCAGTCGATGTCAAGGCGTCTAGCGCTTCATCGCGAAAGTGCGTCTGCCACAGGTGGGGGAAAATTGGTTACATTAGAGCAACATGTCTGCATCACAATTTATTTGATTTTTTTTTATTAATGAAAGCATTTTCATTCTCATTCAGTGCCCTTATGGCAACATGAGTGCAGTCAATAGCACCGATTACATTTGGGAAACCCGAGCTACAAATTGTGCTTTTCACCCGCCGTGTATGGAAACTTCATGTAATCATGCGACAAGTCTATTATACCGACTAACACACCTGGCATAACCCGGCTAAAGGTTGGCGGAGATATCCTTGACTTGTCAGTCAATTCCATCTGGAAAGTGCCAGTTGCTAGAAATCGTGTTATGAGTTTTATGAAAGGCGCCACTAAATAATATGCATTATTAGGCTAATATTATTATCTTCTAACAGTGCAAGATCAGCAATTGTTAGTCATTACGCTTTGTGATGGCATGGCTTTTTATAACCATCCATTTGTATCTGATAATCTACAGATGTCGGGAATTCAACTAATTGTAAATGGGAAATAGTTCTGCGCAAAGGGAATTTCTTTCACCTTTCAAAATGGTTAAGACATGCGTCATGATGGAACACATTTAAAAATAAAACGAACTAAATGCATATAAATTAACACTATGTTTCTGTATCTGATTACGACATTTATACTACGAAAACAATATTCCCCAATGGAAAATATAGACTATCTATCTATTATCTATTTATTATCTATCTATCATCATCTATTTATCTATCTCCACCAGACAGAGACATCCACAAGAATATCAGTTTTAAACATGATTTTGTTATGTTTACCGTATTATTTATGAGGATGAATTATATAACATGCCGATAAAATTACAGAATATATTTAAGTGTTCTTTTTGCAAATATGTCTTAATTTGCATTTATGTTACAATCTTGTTTTATTTTATATATTTTTCACTGCAGGCTGTTAATTGTAAGCATGGCTTTGTGAAATCTTCATATTATTAATGAGAGGCAGTATTTCGATTTCGTTTACACAACACTCTACAGTTTCAGACAGATCTACATTAGTCTACGTGTTTCAACCATCTGCCGGAAGTGTTGCTATTTCTCATTTCACCTGTTTTTGTGCGTACGCCTGGGTCAGAGTTGCCATGAAGGACCGCACATTTTCCAGTCAAGTTTGCTTTTTATAAATCCCAATTATTGCGTTGAGAGCAGAGTACGTCCTCTTTTGTGCATACGCCACGTTTATAAATGAGGCCCCTGGAGCTTTGCTGTTTTGCATAGATTTTATAGAATCAACCACCTCTTAAAGCCGCAGAGGGGAGTCAACGTCATCTGCAACATCAGTGGCAACAGTCATATTGGACATGTCTGCTGGGAACTCAGATGTGTAAGTTGAGAAATATAAAGAATTTAAGATGTCATTGATTCCATCGGGGTCAGAAATTAAAATAATTGGAAGAATCTTTAATTTGTGGAATCAGCAAACAAACCTCTCGCCTTGTCACAGTTTTTGTAGTAAGTGGCTTGTGAATGCAAGTGTAACTGCTCCGCATCATTAGTGGATAAAAGGTTACATTTGGGACTGCACATTTAAGTGTTGTTTATACAGCTCCAGAGACGGCGTCCATGCATATTGGCAGTCCAGGTCAAGGATATCCTTACAAAGTTTCCAGTTTGACCCTACAGACTTTGTTTACATAAGAAGAGTAAGATAAAATCACATCTCTGAGACAAGCCTTAAGCGTCCCCCATAGGAACGTGGGAGATGTTGAGTCAGTCTGATTAGAAAGAGGAAAATTATCAATAGAGGAGATGATACAGGTACAGAAGTTAACATTGAATAAGAGAAGAGATTTAAATCTTCAGTAGGAGGGAATGCAAGTTTTTGCTGATAGAATTATTTCAAGTGTTAAGGGACAATGGTCAGATAATACAATGGCAGGTATTCAGAATAGATCACATTCGGGAGAAATAAATGATCCGCAAAGAAATAGTCAATATGAGAAAAAGAACATGTGAGGAGAGAGTTTTCACATGCCGGTGGATTCTGAACCATCCACTGGGCAGTACACCCGGGAAGGTATGAGTCATAAAATCTGAAAAAAACTTAGACATACTAGAGTGAGACAGAGTTTTGGGATTAGAGCTGTCCAAATTCAGATCAATAACACAATTCAGATCTCCAGCAAGTACCAAACAATGGGTATTTGCCAATGGGATTTTCCCCAGCAACCTATTAGTGAAATCAACATAATCAAAATTGGGAGCATAGACATTGACCAACACTACAGGAGCATACCAAATGGTGCCAGATATATTTACATGTCTCAAGACCTATACACTGTCATAGTCACATGTTGGACCTCGTATTGTGTCATGGACTAGATGTTGTGGATCTCAGTGTTTTTCCTCATAATCCAGGAATTTCAGACCACCATCTTATTACATTTACTCTCAAATCAGATACTCCAATTGGAATCCAACTGGGGACTTTAAAGAGCCGCAATATAAATTCTCTGAGAACTCAAAGGTTCTTGGATGCCATTTCTGACTCAATCTACCAGACAACTGATGTCAGAGTTAACACTGTGAATGATCTAACTGAAGATATACATCTAACCCTGTGCAACACCCTGGCTGTTTTGCACCACTTAAAACTAAACATCCGCAACAAGAAACTTGCTCCCTGCTATACAGAAAACACCAGAACCCTAAAGCAAGCCTCCAGAAGACTGGAGCGGAAATGGTGTACTACCAATTTGGAAGTATTTAGACTAGCTTGGAATGACAGTACTCAGCATTACAGAAATGCACTCACTTCTGCTTGATCAGCCTATTTCTAATTGAGGAGAACAAAAACAATACAAAATGTATTTTTGATACAGTTGTAAAGTTAACTAAAAAGCAGAATTCCACAAATGAGGTTGGACTACATATAGGCAGTAATGAATTAATTAGATTTTCTGATGAAAAGATCATTCCCATTAGAAAACAAATCACAGAATCCTCCGTTAAGAAACATATTTCCCTTAAACTCACATGTCCTGAGATTGCACAGAACAGTCAGTACCTTGGATCTAGAAGGACACTGGAAATTCTAGAAATACTCCCTAGAAATACTCCCTAGCTTCTGGGTGTGTACCAAACTCCCTAAAATTGGCTGTAGTGAAGCCACTTTAAAAAAAAACTTGACCCAGAAAGCCAAAATAACTACTAGCCTATTTCGAATCTACCAATTGTTTTGAAAATACTAGAAAAAGTGTTCACCCAGCAACTCAGTGCAATCCTAAAGACTAATAATACTTGTGAAAAGCTCCAATCTGTGTTTAGACCCTATCATAGTACTGAGACACTTGCGAACGTGTAAGGTTTCCCCATGATGGATCAATAACGCATGCACCCAACACCCATGGCCCATGAACACAGCACACTCTCCAGATCACAATCACCTGAGTACTAACACCTGCATCATTCTCAACAGTATATAAGCCTGCCAGTTTTATTCCTCTTTGCGAGGTATTGTTACATATTTACTTACTGAGCATTCTAAAGACTACGTATTGATCTCCCGTGTATTGACCTAGTTTTGTGTTCTGTTTCCCTGAACTGCCTACGAGTCTGTACTTCTGCCCTTTCTGCCTGTTGACGACCTGTTGCCTGTTTGTACTTTATAACGAGTTTGGATCCTGATTGTGTGCCTTTGCCTGAGACCTCCCGTGTACCGACCCCAGCCTGTGGACTATCGACCTTGCTCCTGCATCTAGTCCTTGTGCCGTATTCATTGAGTACCTGGTTATCTGTGTATCCAAGATTCTGTTGTTATTATTCTAGTTCCATTACCTACTCATTCATTCTCTGGATTTAAACATCAAATAAAGGCTTCTGATTTTACCTCATTTTCTGAGAGCGTTACAGAACGTGATAAAACAGAAATGATAATTTTAGGTCCCAAGAAACAAAGAGACCTGCTGTCCAATCTGGCAATGAACATAGTTATATCAGAAAAAACTGTTAAAGACCTTGAGGTTACACTGGACTGATCTCTGTTTTGATGAACATGTAAAAAGTTTGAAGCTTTCTGTCAAGGAATGATGCAAAAAGATTAATCCATGATTTTGTTACCTCAACATTGGATTAATGTAATGCTTTCTTTTCTGGCTACCCAGAGAAGACCCTAAAAAAAATTAAGTTAGTGCTTAACACGGCCGCCAGAATTCTGACTAGAACCGCAAAATTTTAACATATTACCCCAATTCTAGTCTCTCTACAATGGCTGCCCATTAAGGCTAGGACTGATTTCAAAGTTTTACTGTTACAAAGCACTACATGGACTTTCCCCTGACATTCGGCAACTCGAACCTTCAGCTCCCTCCACAGATTCTCAATGGGATTAAGGTCTGGAGACTGGCTAGGCCACTCCTGGACCATAATGTGCTTCTTATTGAGCCACTCCTTTGTTGCCTCGGGTGTGTGTTTTGGGCCATTGTCATGCTGGAATACCCATCCACTACACATTTTCATTGTCCTGGCTGAGGAAAGGAGGTTCTGACCCAAGATTTGACAGTACATGGCCCCGTCCATCGTCACTTTGATGCAGTGCAGGTGTCCTGTCCCCTTGTCAGAAAAACATCCCCAAAGCATAATGTTTCCACCTCTCTGTTTGATGGTGGGGATGGTGTTCTTGGGGTCGTATAGGCAGCATTCCTCCTCCTCCAAGCACGTCGAGTTGAGTTGATCCTGAAGAGCTCAATTTTGTTCTCATCTGACCACAACACTTTCACCCAGTTCTCCTCTGTATTCAGATTTTCATTGGCAAACACCAGACGGGCCTGTACATGTGCTTTCTTCAGCAGGGGTACCTTGCAGGCGATGCAGGATTTCAGTCCTTTACGGCATAGTGTGTTACCAAATGTTTTCTTGGTGACTAATGGTCCCAGCTGCCTTGAGATCATTGACAAGCTCTTCCAGTGTAGGTCTAAGCTGATTCCTTACCGTTCTCATGTTCATTGCAACTCCATGAGTTGAGATCTTGCATGGAGCCCCAGACCGAGGGAGATTGACAGTTATTTTGTGTTTCTTCCATTTTGCAATTAATCACACCAACTGTTGTCATCTTCTCACCAAGCTGCTTGGCGATGGTCTTGTTGCCCATCCTAGCCTTGTGTAGGTCTACTATCTTGTCCCTGACATCCTTGGACAGCTCCTTATGGTGGAGAGTTTGGAATCTGATTGTTTGCTTGGTACTGTGGACAGGTCTCTTTTATACAGGTAACAAGCTGACATTAGCCGATATCAGCTCCTTTTATACAAGGTTTTCTTTGCGCAGGACCACGTCACCAGCCGTCATTCTGTCATTTCTCAGTCCCCACTAAAGTCTCATTGATATGTGAAGGGGGACGAGAGACAGTTTATATATTTATTTTTGGGGTCTGAGCAAAAAGAGAGACGTAAGCTATGCCCACTCTAACGTTTCTGATGTTATGTTGATACTAGGAGGACCAAAAACCTTGGTACATGCTTCAGGACCATGTGGCCTGATGACTCCTTCCTGTCTCCATCCTGTGCCCACCTTGTTGTACTGGGGCCCACGTCACTGCTGTTGGTGATCGCCAGGTGACTCCATCTGTATATCTCCAGAGTGCGTCCCGATGTCCCTGCCCAATACCACTGATTTGTGCTGATGCTACACAAAGACTGTGGTCACAACTCACCCATTCCTATCTGCATTATGTACACTAATTGAACACTGATAAACAATGTGACCATAATTAAATGGGCTGAGTACCTTCAGACCCCCCCACCTGGTACATCTGGAAGAGGACTGGCCACCCCCTTGAGTCTGGCCTCTCTAGGTTTCTTCCTAGGTCCCACCTACTAGGGAGATATCTTAGCTACTGTGCATCACTTGTTCTTGCTTGCTCTTGGGGGTTTTAGGCCGGGTATCTGTCAAAACATTTTGTGACGTCTTCTGTTGTAAACACGGCATTATAAAATAAATTAGATTGGTTAGATCTTAACCAGTTTTCATCAACATTGTGTATTGTTAAAAACTGCACATACTGCACAGGACAGTTTCCGGGATGAAGTCTGTGTTGGGTATGTCTAGATTAATTTACAGGTGCGATTATGTACTTACATAACAAACATCATGTAAATATCCTAAATATTGATTATAGTTGCACAGAAAACATTTGCTAGGTGTAAAATGTTAGCTAGCTAGACAGTACATATTTGCTAGCTATTGTTTTGATCCATCTACAGTGCAGTGTAGCTATAGCTAGTTTGTTGCATGGATTGAGGTAAATTAGCTTAGGTACCTTAACCACAAGCATAATTTAAATTAACAAGTGAGGTGAAAACAAACAATAACATCTCAATACCCTACTTTTTGCCTTCATCTTTTTTTTACTAATCTTCTTGCTTCCTCCTACTTCCTCACTGGCTCTCACGCAATAGTGACCTGCAGGAATTCTACCTGCCTGCTCCCTTTAACAGAAGTTAAAGAAGCTTCTTCGCACTACATCTATGATCTCTGCTTTTGCTGGGTGCCAGTGTGCAGCACGAAACATCCTAACATATAACAAAAAAAAGTAGCTTTTTGGAAGGTTCAAAGTCCCTCCCAGGAAGCACATAACGTTTGGTTGCTTGTGGGCCCCCAAATGCACTGGGCCTCAAGGCCGATTTATACTTCTGCATTGAGGAAGTATATAAATGCACAAGTGTTTACTTGTTTACTTCTCCGTCGATTTTATAGAGGGCATGCAGTTGGCAAGTTGTCTGCACGAATGTCATTGTTGACATGGAATGGTTTTTTTTTTTCTACCACATTCCCTTAAAAAAAATGTTTTATGGAATTTGTCAGTACTTCAACCATCCTCAGGTGTTAACAGGTGTAACCACTTCAGGCCTATATCACGTCCAGCTTCTTCTGCCGCACTCACCTAATGTGTATGAATTTGCATGGCCCTATGTCAGAAGAATCTGTACACAATTATTCCTAGACACTGAACATGTCCTAATTCTTTCATGTCCTGCATACTGACCCGACATTTCACCCATTGGATATGTTTGGGATGCTCTTGATTGAAGACATCTATAATCAAAAGATAAATATCTGTATTCCCTGTGATATTCCTTATTTACAGGGACTAATAATTTAGGGCCTAATGAAATCATTTAAATTGAATGATTTCTTTATGTGAACTGAAACTCTTTTACCTTATTAAATTTTTTGTTTATATACATATTCATTCAATGTAAATAGTTCAACCACGTGGGAGATGGCACATGAGAATTTAGCTGCACATCTTATACCTTCTGTGAATTGTGCATGTGACAAATGCAATTTGATTTAATCTACTAGCATTTCTGTGTGTTCGAGATAGGCTTTGTGTGGGGCTGACCACAAACCACCCCCCATTTAACCCCACCCTCAACAACTGCCTCTTAACTTTTAACTTAGCAACATGCTTGATGGGAAATAAGACTTTGTGAATCTTCCCATGACCGCATTTACTGTCCGCTTTCTTCTTCACTCTCCCTTACTGCAGTTCTTACTGCCTAATACTGAATCCATTTTTGTTTACACTTTATTGGTATAGTCAGCCTGTACAGTAGATGCTTTATAGACTATATACAGATCTGTAACATTTCATCTAACTATATTCTATCACTCACCCTAACTATAAACATGATCCTATCCCTAACCATAATGATTTTCCTAACTATAACCCTAAACCTACCCCTTGGATTATTAAACAAGTACTTACATTTGGTGAGGATGAGCATGTTAATAGTAAAATGCCTACTAGTTTGCTATATTAAATGCCTGCTGAGTCATGATCTATTTTTATGAATTGAAAACTAAAGTGTTTGTGCTGTTAATCCGAAACTGCACCAATTTCAGGATTATCATGTTAATCTACTGTGGGCAGGTTCTGTGTGAACTGAACAATTGAATAAAAAGGGTGGGATGTGTGAGCTAACAACCTGCATTACTTCCGTTTCTTTCTGATTTGTCAATGGTCATCAGGATTAGATGAAAGCTGTGCTTCAATTGGGGGTGTTGGTTTCTAGTTTCTATGAGAAGATCATGTGTTTCAGATCTTAAATCAAACACAGCATTGTCAAATACACAATACACACCCAAACTACTTTTAGAGATGTTTAAACTGGACTAGACAATTCCATTGGAGGAGCTTTAATAACCAGTGGCCAAAAATCCTAGAATGCACCTTTATGCCTTGGAATTCAAGGTGCTTATGTGTAATAATAACAGAACTAAGACTATTTACACGTTACAGTTCAATTTGTTTATATCAGTCATTGAATCAGATTATAAACAAATATTTGTCATTCTTTTAGATATTTGTATCAATGTATAAATATGCCTCACACATATATATAACCTCACATTAGTCAGAAAAAATTTGTCACGCTTAAAGGTAAACGTAGGCAGGAGGCAGAAGTATTTCTCAATGGTGAAGGTTTTATTGAACACACAGTGCGCTCTGAAAGCTCGGCAGCAGCAGCAGGTAGCTCTGAAAGCTCGGCAGCAGCAGCAGGTAGCTCTGAAAGCTCGGCAGCAGCAG
>JACXGM010039608.1:0-10533 GCA_016801145.1 Umbra pygmaea
TTCATCCTGTGCCATATTCACTGTGTATATTTGTTGGAAATGAATTTTACATATCCAAAAATGTCAAGGTCTTTTCTTTAAAAAAACATCAACCATATGTTTGTACTTGCCTCAGGTCCAGTGTAACAAGAGTTTAACTTTGGGTATGTTTTTTTAGGCAGAATTTGACAATTAGGGGGCGAGGCTTAAGAGGTTAACCCAGGACTACTTTGTCGCACTGTCAGTGGCATAGTCATTAAACACCCCGGTTTCCCAACGACAGCTTACGGTCTGATGTGCTGTTTCCGGATGGTTTTTCAGCTAATTCAATAGTTTGCTTTCCCTTGTCACATATTGCAAAGAGCAATTGCTGCGTTATTTTTCTTGAAAGTTGCGGAGTTAAAGGCATTTTCGAAGGTCCCGCGGTAAGCTAAACACGGAAGTGTCGGACTACACCATGTGATGCGTCTAAGCGAATCACGTTAGCAGAAACCAGAGGTAGCCAATGAGATTTCATCATTAGCATTAAATCCCCCTTAGGACATTCGTGATTGATTACTGATAGAAAGGAAATGCCCTTATTTGGGTTGCATAGAGTTGTGCTTTACAATGGTACCAAGCATGTCAGACTTCAATAAACAGGCGAAACTCGGCATGTCGCGTTGGAATGCTAACTTCTTGTTAGCATTCTTGTTTTCTTTATAGCAGCTTGCAAGAACACATATTAAAGGAGTAAACTAGCCCAAAATCTCAAAATTGACCACTGCATGAAAAATCTATGTTTTTGCCTGCCGTGTCTTGCATTAAAGGGAAGACCTTTTCTGTAAATATCGCATCATTTATGTCACCCCCTGCACCAATTGATTGTGGTGTTCCACAGGGATGAATTCTTTGCCCTCTTTTCTTTTCCCTCTACATGTTGCCTTTAAGCTCAATATTCAAGAAGTATAACATAAATTATCACTGTTACGCTGATTACCTCCAACTATATTTCCCAATCAAACCAGGAAATTACCTTTCATTAGACAACCTCTCCACATGACTATATGAAGTCAAGACCTGGATGACTAATAACTCACTGAAACTGAATGAAAATAAAACCAAAGTGCTTCTACTGGGCCCTGTTGCTCCCAACAATTCCATTAGAACACAGCTAGGTCCGTTAAGTAACAACCACAGGGTGAGCATCCGGTTTGCCAAATTGACACAAAATAGGAAGTGTCTTAAACCTGCATTCTCTCTGAATTCCAGCTGGGGGCGATACGTCTGGTTGCAAAAGACCTTGGTTTCTGTAATAGACTATGAGAATGAGAGACATAATATACTTGATTTATTACCTCCGTAAACATTTTTATAATGACTATATGGTGTCAATCACTAGGTTTAAGCCTTCTGCTATTTATCGTAATGTTCATTTTTTGAATTACCTTATTGCCTCATTGATTTTAAAATTGGTGATAAAGCAAAGGGGCGTTTAGGGTGTGGTTATGTCATTTGGTTGTACGACAAGACACTCAAAGGAGTTGGCATTTCACTTTGTTCCGGTAAGTAACATCACATTTAGTTTTACATTATGTTTTAATACTGTTTTTTGTTAGCATCCCAATTCATATCAGTTGGCTAGCTAGATTACTCCTCCCTCTCATCTAAAATCATCGCATCCGCAACCAAGATGTCTGCGCCCATAACGGCAAATTCAATTACCCAAATCAGATCTTAACAAACCAATGGGTGACGTCACACATGGCTCCATCCAGTAATTATACAATCTATGGTAACAACCTACATAAACACGCAAAAAATCTTGGACTCTATTTTGATCCTCTTCTCCACTTTGACAAGCATGTAAATGCAGTTGTAAAGAGTAGCTTTTTTCAACTCCGATCCATAGCAAAGGTAAAAAAAACTTTCTATCTAGTAAAGACCTTGAAATTGTTATTCATGCACTAATTTCCTCTCGATTGGACTACTGTAATTCTCTGTACGTTGGCCTAAGTCAAACTACACTCTCGACTACACTATTGACTACAAAATTCAGCAGCAAGATTGTTACCAGGAACTAAGAAAAGGGATCATATCTGCCCTGTTCTTGCATCATTGCATTGGCTACCAATAAAATTTAGAGTTGACTTTAAGATAATACTTTTTTGCCAAGGCTCTACATTGTTTGGCCCCAGATTATATTTGTTATCTTATTAGACCATACACAGCCTGTAGGTCACTAAGATCTTGTGATCCGTCACCTTTATCTGTCCCCCGCTTGTCGGTGCAAATCAAAAGTTGATCGAGCTTTCTCAGTAGTCGCCCCAAAACTCTGAAACAATTTACCTTTTGAAATCAGGACCTTTCCATATCTGGTTGCTTTTAAAAATCTATTTTTACTCTCTTGCATTCCAGTAATGTTGTGTATATATTTTAAATTAGTCTGTGTTCTACGTTATGTATATATTAGGTCTGTAACAATACACCAAACTCACAATTCGGTTCGTTTTGACCCATGGTTCGATACAAACCTCGATTCTTTTGAGGGGGATGAGAGAAAAGAATGAGATTTTTAGTAAATAACATTTTAAACCCCTGTATAAACTGACCAAAGTACAATATTAACTATGCGAATTATTAACAATATACCTAAGTAAAATAAATGAACAGCCAAAGCTATTACAAATATGTTGTCTTTGTAACAATATACTGTTGAAAGACAAACGAACTAAACTCCATTGTGGAGATGATTCGGGCATGTCGAAAATCCTTCTTCAATCAAGTTCTATTACATTTACAAAGTAAATTAAATAGATTTTGTTTCACACTCGTGACCAGCAGTTCAAACTAATTAGAAGAAACTCCACAAAGCCTGGCTGCTCAGTTGGTAGAAAAAATTGTTCAAAAGTAATACATGGCTCCACACTGTATGTGCTGCGCTAATGAAACAGAATGAGAACGTGGAGATTAACTGCTCAATGAGTGGGTGGTTATTTTCGTTGCTTTGATGTACTGAGAGATGCACGATTTAATACTGATCACAAGAAATATGTTTCAGTAAACAAAGCTGCAAGGACACAAATAAAATATCATAAACAATACTCACAAACAGACGAAGCTTATAAGGTAACTAACGAATAAATTAGCTGTGTTGCTGTGAGGTAAACGCATGGAGCTGCCACAATTACCTGTTATTACTATAATCTGCCAGCAGTTGCTAACTAAATGTTTCTCAGAGAAAGCGTTTATGGCTCCTTTCGACAAAATATAATTGAACAAAATAGCATGAATGTCGAATTTCTTTGAGACATTTTTAGACCTTAAATTAAAAAAAAAAAAAAGATTATTTTAGTCTTTTTAATGATCTGCGACACGTTATTCAACTAGCTCAGGTTTGGAGGTAGGCGTCACATGATTGTAAGGGTAGTCAGATGACACATAATTTGAGGATGCTTACAGGTAAAATAGATAAATAATTAAGTAAATAAATAATGAATAAGTAAATAATTTATCCTCAACTAGTTTTGTGGTGTAGGTCTACGTATTTTATAATGTTCACTTCATATAATACTAATAGTAATTTAAAGATGTGGTCGCATTAGATCTGGACAGGAAGGATAACTCTGAGAGTTGGAAGGGTGTGTCGCGATTCTGCCTTCTCAGACCACGACACAGGTTCGTGGATCTGAGTGTCGCGATTTCGGTTTCATAATACATATCGTTACAGCCCTAGTATATATGTATATTTACTAAATGATACTGAATAATTTTGATACTGAATTTTTACTACTTTCTCCTTAATATATTTTATTAATTTTATTGTACTGTAAAGCACTTTGGATCAACTACAGTTGTGTTAAACTTGTGCTCTATAAATATATTTGACTTGACTAAGTCTGTAACTGAGAAACATGGGATTTCATTTCACTTAACTACAGAAATGTTCTCTTGCTCAAGGCGTCAGAATGAAACGTTCTCTTTTCGCCACCGTCACGCAGATGAGTAAAATCATTCCGTTTCTTGCTGTTAAACTCAGTGACAGAAATACTTACTTCTTTCACCTCTGCCTTCATGTGTTTCCGAAGTGATGGGCATACCACTACTGTGTGTCATCATGAGAGTCCAAGTAAGTTCAACGTGAAGTTGTGAGTGAAAGCGAAGGGAGAATTTCACTCCTTTCTCAAGAAGTAGACATTTCAGTGGGAGGAATTTTGCTGTCTTCAGGGCAAAGCCTGAGCTAAAGTCCAGGAAAATAAATACCTTCCTCTCACAGTAAATCAGGGCCTCTTTGCCCCTCTGCAGTAACACAGCCTCTTTGTCACAAAAGTGGAAGCACATCATGAAGACTTGTGACCTGGGGCAGTCAATCTAGTGGGCCCAGTCCAAGTTTGGGGGCGATTGAAAAATATTTGGAAGGTTCTCTGTGAAGAATCCAGCAAGCCAACAGTGTCACTCCCCTCTGCTCCTTCCAGAAGGTCAAACACCTGAATATTATACCACCTCGATCGAGACTCGAGGTAATCAATTTTATAAACCAGCCAGAGTTTTTCACATTCCAAACTGTCAACCGCCTCCTCCAGGACTATGATCTGGTGGTCACTGTAGTGTCAAATCATGCTCAAAGCCTTCAATACCGTGAGCCTGCTCATCAGCAGCTGCACAAACCCCACCAAGGGCTGTAGAGAAGGGGCCTTGAGCTGTGTCAATTGCTGTTTTTATCTGGACACCAAGAGCAGCCGTAATGTCAGAGATTAAATTGGCTCGGAAAGTCTTCAGATGGGACTTCAGCTCTGCCAGCAAAACTGGGTGAGATTCTGAGGCAACAGGTTCAAGGCTAGGAAGGGCACATCATTCGTTGCAGAAAGGACTGTAGCAATGGGTCGTTTTCCCTTTAAAATGTGCAGCATTTGAAGAAAAAGCATAACGCAAAAATAAAATGTGCTTGACTGAATATAGAACAATATTTGTAAAGTAGAATGCAATTTCTCCTTCACCCAAATGTAATTAGCTGATGTTCTGGAAGAACTGCAAAATCTAGACCCTTACAAATCAGCTAGGCTAGATAACCTGGACCCGTTCTTCCTAAAACTCAGCACCAATCATTGCAACTCCTATTACTAGCCTATTTAACCTCTCTCTCGTACCTTCAGAGATCCCTATAGATTGAAAAGCAGCCGTAGTCATTCTTCATCCTACTCTGTCTTTCTAAAGTCTTCAAAAGACAGATTACCAACTATTTTGAATCCCACAGCACACTCTCTGCAATGCAGTCTTGTTTCCAAGCTGGTCTTCAATGATATTACAATTGCCATTTATCAAACATATTACTGTGTAGCTGTCTTTATTGACCTGGCTACATTTTTTGACTCTGTCAATCGTCACATCTTTAATGGCAGACTTAATAGTCTCAGATTGTCAAATGACTGCTTCGATTGGTTCCCCAACTACTTCTCTTAGTGTCTGTTGTCTGGACCCTTGGTTGTCTCTATGGGGGTGCCACAGGCTTTGATTCTGAGACTGTTGTATATTTTATATCAATGATGTCGCTCTTGCCGCTGGTGACTCTTTGATCCACCTCTACGCAGATGACACCATTCTATACACATCCGGTCCTACATTGGACTCTGTGCAAACAAACATCCAAAAGACCTTTGATTCCATACAACACTCCTTCCGTGGCCTTGAACTGCTCCTATATTCTAGCAAAACCAATGTCAGAGCTTCTATCCCAATCACTGCACATGCTGACCCTCCCCGTTCACTTGCACACTACCTCTGCCCATTTTCTGACCCAGTGCCTTAGATATGCCCGATGGTGCATCTTCATGCATTCCCATAGGATTTGAATGGGTGAATTATTCTTTTGTAATTGAATTGTTTGACCAGCAAGTGGCAGTCCATACAAGGATTTGGCCATCTTATTTCACCACTTCTAGCCATAACCACCTTACCTATAGGGATGGGAAAACAAGATGGTGGATAGGAATTTCTAACATGTAAATAATATCATATCTTGCTGTAGGTGCTATAAAAACTGTTTCTGAACACATTTGAAGTGACAAGTAAGGTATTGCATTGCTGAATCTGCAATCAGATCTACAGACTAATTCAAAAAATATGTTTTCTGATCGATTAATTCACAGGTTAACCAAGGTACCCATTCACAACAAGGAAGTATCTACACATGCCACGATTTTCCTGTGTTTTTAAAGTAATTGAACACTGCATCGTCAAAGTTGGTATTGTGCCTTTATCAGCTATTTGCTTGTGTCATTACATTATTAACATTTTTCAAAAATCAAGCTCAAATGGAGTTACAAAGTTTTTCAATAGTGAATGGGGAAACGTGTTTTGTCCATCATTGATTACAACAGATGCATCTGAGACAAGTACATCACAATACATTATCATCAATTTAGTTTACAAAGTTTATTATAGTTTTGTGTCCTCTCAGTTTTTCCTGTTGTTGAATACATTTGGCTAGCATACCTTGTTATAAAAGATTAGGTACTACTGCCTACATGTAGCCTAATAACCTGTTGGAATAGTATACAGTGTGTTGGTCTGTACAGTTGTAATCAGGGGTGTAGTGGAGGATAAACGCTATTTGTGAAATAGCGTTTAATCACGTTTTCATTATTATTTAAATAATATTTTGTTCTCAGACTTTTTTTGTTCTGCGATAAATGTTTTTTTATCTGTGGCTACTGCATTAGGTACACATGCTAATAACTTTTTCGACCCACATTTCCATAAAAACTGCCTTAAATCATCATGAAGTTATGGTTCGTGTTTTTATTGGCTAGAATCTTCAATTAAGGTTATATAATAATTAATACAGTGTGTGTCTATATGGTTCATTGTTTTATTGACTAGACTGTTCAGTTAAGCTAACAAAGTTTATGCAGTGTGTTTGTCTATAGTATATGGTTAATTGTTTATCCGTACGGTTTGTTCGGTGGTTAAACCACCTTAAACTTAAACCGTACTTGTCCTTCTTGATTTGAATGCTGCCTTTGATACTGTCTCACATAAAATACTTCTTGACAGGTTAGCTTCTATTGGGATTACTGGCACTGCTCTGTCTTGTCTGGACGCAGTCAGCGTATTCAATTGAAAGTTTTAGATCAAGAGCATCTACAGTTACCACTGGTGTTCCCCAGGTTTCTGTTTTGAGCCTTTTTCTTTTCATTTTATATATCAGGGTTATTAAACTCTGGACCTTGAAGCCAGAGCCACTCCACTTTCTCATTACAACCCTCTAATCTGAGACTATAGACCTGGGACACCTATTTAGACCTGGGACACCAGGTGAGTCCAATTAATGTTGAGGTAGAACAGAAAACCAGCAGGCTCCGGACCCCGTAGGGTTAGAGATAAAGATCCCTGATCTATATGCTCTCTCTTGGTTATATTTTGAGGGAGTATGGTATTCATTTCACTGTTATGCAAATGACACCCAATTGTATCTGTCTGCCAAACCCACTGGTTCTTTTCCTCCACCATCTTTGTCAAGCTGTTTAGCTGAAATTAAAGATTGGCTTTCAGCTAAATTCTTGAAGCTAAATGGCAACAAAACTGAGGCTTTACTAGTTGAGACTAGATCTGTTGTATCTAAATCTAATAGTTTTTCTTTGTACCTTGACAATAATGCCTTCTGTCTTTCCTCACAGGAAAAACTTTGGGTGTCATCATGGATAGCACACTATCCTTTGAAATGCAAATTAACTTCACACATACTTCCACTTACGTTCCAGTGCATACTCCCACTTACGTAATATTAACCAACTCTGTCCCTTTCAAAAAAAAATACAGCATTTCTTATTCACACACTAGTCACTTCACATATAAACTACTGTCATGCTCTTCGCACAGGTGTTCCCTCGAAATTGCTACTAAAGCTTCAGCTGGTTCAGAATTTGTCAGCTCATGTTCTTTTCAGAACACCTTTTACTGAGCACATTTCTCCAGTTCTTCAGCAATTGCACTGGCTTCCAGTAAAGTATAGAGTTGAATTCATGATCTTGCTACTTACTTATAATCATAATATTCATAATCTTGCACCACAATACCTTACTCAACTTTTCCACGTTTACACTCCTTCACATGCTCTCAGATCTTCATCTTCAATTTCTCTTGTGGTACCTAACTAACTACAGATAATTTAGTTATGCTGCCCCCTGTCTATGGAACTCCTTCTTCATGTTTGCATTAGCAATTGCTTGTTGACGCTTAAAATGTGTCTTAAGACATCTTTTTATGACAGGCTTTTTAGAACATGTTTATTGAGTTTTTACTGCATTTTATCTGTATATGCGGCTCGTTTGTTTTGTGTTTTTTTATGTATATTGCTTGTGAGGTGACCTTGGGTGTTATGAAAGGTGCCATTAAACAAAATGCATTATTGTTATTAAACAGGATGACGGATAACCAATTCAAAGCTCGTTTCGCGTTTTTTTTTCATCATCTGTGAAATTCACAGAAATTGGCACTTTTCATTCTCTTACTTTTTCACTTACGAAATCGAAAATGAGCTCTGGAATAGTTGGGCAAGGCACTTCGGTTAGTAGGCAGGGAAAGAGGAGGGGTTTCTGAACATTGTATGTTTTATTTTGCTCCAAGTGCATCTTGCCAGCTATCAACACAGTCTCAGTTGAAGTTTAGTTTTAGTGGCCAAAACATCTCAACTCATAACATGACTAATCACATGATTACATCTTTATTGGAAATCAGAGGATGTCATCAGAGAATGTCATTGACATTAATTTATTTATTAAAGCTGTCTCTGCATATGGCCATATTTTATGCTTTGATTTACCGGGAGATATCTAAGGAGGCCGAACAAAAATATAAGCAAGAAGAAATATAGCCTACTGGTAATCATGGGATGTGAAGGAAATAAAAATAATGAAACAATTTCTCTAATCTCTAATTAGCAAACACAAAGCACAAGTTTAATTAAAATTCTAACCATTTTATAAAATACATTGAACAACAACAACAGTCTTCGTGTAATTCATCTGTTTCGAGACCTTATTACTTTTGCTTAAAAACACAATGGGGTGATGCTCTTAATCACTGGAAGCAGTGATGCTTGTCTGGAGGCTTCGAAGGTGAAAGTGGTTTTTAATGAGGATGATCCGTATGCTAATTAGGCTGATGGGCGTCAGCAGTTGGCGGTTATAGGTAGTGTGGGAGGACTGGTGGTTCTAGTGTTAAGAAGTAATATTGATGTTTTTCTCAATATTTTTCGATGGGTTGTATAATATAGTGGGTAAAGCACTCGCCTTTCAGGCAGAACTTACGGGTTTGAATCATGAGTGGGGAAAAACCCCTTTGTTCTTTCACAAATATGTGCTCATTCATGTGTAATTACTTCCACCAACTAATCAAAGTATTTTCGTAAGCTTAGAATCTTCGATTCGCAATACAATGGTGCCGCTCGAATTGCGGTAGTCATGTTACCCCTCCATCTTTAAAATACATAAGCCAAAGAGGGACATACCTTGAAATTCAAGCTCGACCTTTCACACTTTTACACTAGTGGCACCGTGACGAATGCCAGGGGTAGATTACTCACGACTGTTGGCAAATTTCACCAATTTCAAATGCAGTCTGAAGTGCCAAAAAACAGATCATTTGTACTTGTGTTCACCAAGGAAGTACAGACATGGAGTGAAATCAATGATTTAGAGATTGGCAAACACCCTTTGTCATTGTAAGCTGTACAAATAATACTGTTAACTTCTGAAATAGTAATAAGGAAAATATATATCCTCTCTCATGTTTTGAACCCACAGTTTCTTACTTCTAAGACGAGTGACTGCTCCAGTTGCAACTGTTGAAAACTGCAATATTAGTTTCTGGACCACAGAAGAGAGAGAAAAGGGATTACCCTATCATTTATCAGCCAAAACATTATGACCACCTAATTTGACAGGTGGATCTAAGCCTTCTGATTGGCTGAGCCATTTAAGCCCCGCCCCCTTTTCCCCACCCATTTTCATGCCCCGCAGTGTCAAAACCTTGGATATGATGTTTTCCAACCCTTATATGTGATCCTATGGTAGAGGCCGTCCCCTAAACTGAGCTGTCAAAACTTTGATGAGTGGGTTTAGAACTAGGGATTGGTTCGTATGTAAGTTCCAACCCATTAAGGAGGTCCTATGGTACAGGCCCTCCCTCCCTAAGCTGAGCTGTCAAAACTTTGATGAGTGGGTTTAGAACTAGGGATTGGTTCGTCTGTAAGTTCCAACCCATTAAGGAGGTCCCACGGTACAGGCCATCCCCTAAAATGAGCTGTCAAAACTTTGATCAGTGGGTTTCAGCAATTTGATTGGTCAGGGCCAAGCCAGGGCCCTAAGACCGTCCTAAGGGTTTTACTCCCACCCCTCATTCTACAGTTTCCAAATAGAGTCAGCAAAGACATGATGGTTCCTATATGTGTATTTAATCATGATATGTTTTCAAAGATAAGCTTATCAAAGCTGGTAAACTTCTACATAAGGCCAAATTCATTAAATATGTTGTTTTAACAGTTCTCAGAATATTAGACTTCTAAAAATGTCCAAA
>JACXGM010039609.1:0-10533 GCA_016801145.1 Umbra pygmaea
CGTACATATAACACGATGTTGGTTTTATCGTGTTATAGAGACGCCAAATTAACTTTTCGCGTGGTATAGATACGCCAAAGTGGCGTGTAATATGTACGCCAAACTTTTTCGTGTTATAAATACACCAACATCCTATCTAAACGTTCACCTAACCTTTACACTAACCTTAACCACACTGGAGTCTTGCCTAACCTTAACCACTCTGTTTAAGGTGTTGCCTAACCTTAACCGTTCCCAATAGAAACTTATGGCGTCTCTATGGCACGCGAAAATTCAATTTGGCGTATGAATAACATGAAAATGTCAAGTGTAATGTCGTGTTATCAATACGCAAAGGGGTGCGATTAGGTTGCTACTCAACGTAACCTCACCCCTTTGCGTATTGATAACACGAGGTTGCACATTTTCGTGTTATTCATAAGCCAAATTCAATTTTGCCTGCTAAAGTGACGACATAGGTTTATATGTGTAACGGTTAAGTTTAGGCAACACCTAACAGTAAACGGTTAAGGTTAGGCAACACTCCAGTGTGGTTAAGGTTTGGGTAAAGGTTAGGGGAACCGCTAGATATGATTTCGGTGTACAGTATGTCTTAACACAAAAAAGTTAGGCGTGGCGTACCTATTACACGGCACTTTGGCGTATTTATAGCACGCGAAAATTTGATTTGGCACTCTATATTACGATAAACACAACATCGTGTTATATGCCTTGGGGTGAGATTAGGCTGCTTTACGTGATTGCCTATATGTCTGGCTACACAGGGCTGCAAAGACTGTGACCCACCAACCCGCTGACTGGAGCTGTGGCTGGCTAGCTGGAGATCAGGCCGGGGCCACCGTGGTAGTCAACAGCTACATACCACCGTGTATACATTTGCTGTTCGAATTAACCGACAGATAATTATAAGGCAGTGAAGCTATGGAAATACATCCGTTTGTCTATACAGGCACTCTAACATCGAGCTGGTGGAGTTAGTGTGTGTGTCGGTGTCATTACGTGATTATTGTGTTCTTATTTTTATAAAGAAATTATACATTTTTATTATGTTTTTTTTTAGCGTTGCTAAACAACAGTGTTCTGTTGAATGAGGCAACTTTAGAAAAATACAGAAAACTTTGAGCCGGTGGAGTTTGTGTGTGTGCGTGTGTGTGCATGCATGCTTCTTTGTGTAATTGCATTAATTCTGTGTTGTTATTAAATTTAAAAAAAATATATATATATATTTGTCCACACTTTCTTCATAAAACAATGCGTTAATAAGAAAACAACATAAGTTGTCCCCTACTTTCATTTGGAAATGTATTTACATCTTATGGTAAACACAGGCATGTATTGTATATACATATACTATAGTTGTTTTGAATGAGTAGGCACATTTCCATTAAATTATTAACCTCGGCCGGGGATCAAACCGGGATCATCCAAAATTAGCGCCTGTCCCTCTTCAGTTGAGCTATGACAGCCGACAGCCACTAAATTCTCAGAGTAAATGACCAGAATTCCACTATATACACGCACAAGTGTTAATGGACTTTTGCCCTCTGTCTGTTTGTGTAATTGTGAAAATGCCGGTTGTCAAATTAGACAAGTAATTTTGCCTAAGTGTGGGCACAAAATACATATAGCCTCGGCTGTATGTGGGGAAAAACAACAGCACCTTTGCAGTCGAGGTTAACAATAATACCAACAGTAGAGAGTAACTCAGAACAACATTATAAACTGGTATATGGCTACAACACTTCTACTTGCTCCCACTAAAGCCACACCTCCATATTAATTTCCCAGTGTGCCCTGCATTTTCCCAACTCTCTTCAAGTGAATTTTTCCAACATACAGTTACAAACATGACTGTACAAAAATAAATGAATGTGACTTGAATCCTTAGGGCGTACTATATTTTGCGGGATTGTTGTCTAAGTTCAGTCCTGTTGTTGTGACCAACTGAGGTCCTATATAGGCAAATAGATTTTGAAATTAAAGCTACTCCAAAACATTTACTTGATGAAATTTAATTTGGCTTACTTTTACCTTAATCCAGTGGGCAGAATCACACAGTTTACGGACCACAACTGGCCTGGAAGTCACATTATCATGGCTTTCAAAGGTATGTGTAATGTATATTGGAATGCAGTCATTGTTTATTGCTCTGTATTCAGAATGACTGTCGAAGTTAGGAGAGTTGATAAAGGATACTACCTAAACCAGTTCATGTGGGCAGCAGGTAGTCTAGTGATTAGAGCATTTAAGGAACTAAAAGATTGCTAAATCAAATCCCAGAGAATTGCAAAACCTGTCATTCGGTTCCTTTAGAGATTAGGGGTTGCAGGCTGGGTGTGTGGAATGGGTTGGGAGAAGGGGAGGGGACAGGGTTGGTTGGGGGGGTGGATTGTTTACAGAGGGAAAACAAAAACATTGTGTGTTTTCCAAAGGTAGGTTAATTGTTCCTGTTTTGTGTTCAATAAAAATATTTTGTGAAAGTAAATATGTTGACACAACAATCAGAATGTCTATTACAGTTGTATGCAAAAGTTGTATGTCATGGTGGCCAGGGGTTCAGTCTTGGTTACTGGATTTCTGACTATGCCCAGATCCCCAACCAATTGGTACAACTGTTTGGCGCCACAATCAGAGAAGAAGAAAATAGAGACTCATAGCTGGCTAAAGAAAATGTTTGTAAGCAGTAATCTGCCAAAGGTTACCAAATACTAAGTGAGTTTTGCACAGACCATGTTCCCTGTTGTTTAATGTTTTGAATGTATAAAAAATAAATATTAATCCTGTATAAATTAGCTGCCATGTTGTGTTTATTTGAAGAGGATCATAGACTGTCAGGATCAATCCCTGGCTCTTTTAATACAGTATGTGACGTTTTGTATTTTTTCATTCCCCCCATTTGTCTCCACTCCCAATTCCCACTGACCCTGGCTTGTCGGCAGCTCTGCAACTCTCTGGACCGATTCATGATGGTGAGGGGCGCGCACATGGTTCACCCAACCACGTCACCAAGCCACCAATTTTTTTCACACTGTTCATCCAACACGGAAGCTTTTAGTCAGAACTTGTATGTGATGATTACGCTCACCAACTATACTTATTTACAGGTGCCCAAATTGGCACACAAGGAGTCGCTGGACAGCGACATGGCAAGGTAGATTATCTCAAATCCCAGGCAGCGCCATGACAATTTGTGCTGCTTCTTTCTGGAGGTCTGGGGAAAGTCGTGGAACCCATAGTCAGGCTCAAACCACCTAGAGTAATTATTATATTTTGAAAATCATTGCTTTTTCCCAGGGCTTCCATAAAAATCCAATGGAACTCTACCAGCAGATAATGGCTGGCTAATTGCTACTATGGTAAACTAGTTGTAGTTAGGAGAAGCATAAAGATAGCATATTGGCATGACCATACAGTAAATGACTGGTTCCCAAACTTTTTCATGACATAAATTTGGAGGCACAAGAAAACATTTAACCCTTAATAATTGCAACAAGCAAAAAAAGTATGGTTGTAGCTATGGATATTGTCTTACTGATCGGGATGTAGCTAGTAGTAGGTTGCTAAAACACAGCTCTGGAAAAAATTAAGAGACCACTATAAATGTTTCTTATATCGACCCCATTGAAACCTGTGGAATGTGATCAAGAGGAAGATGGATGTTCTCAAGCTATCAAAAAAGCCGAGCTGCTTGAAATTTTTTTGCCAGGAGTGGCATAATGTCACCCAACATCAATGTGAAAGATTTGTGCAAAGCATGCTAAGACACATCGAAAGCCAATTATTATTGCTCTACTATTATTATTCCAACAAATATTGATTTCTGAACTCTTCCCAGGTTAACACATTAGTATTGTGTTGTTTATAAATTATTATGAAGCAATTTTCTTTGCATTCTTCAAGGTCTGACATCACTGCACTTTTTTGAGATACATATTTCTGTAAATAAATGCTCTGAATTACAATTTCTATTTAGAATTCGGGAGAAATGTTGTTAGTAGGTTATGAAATAAAAGAAGAACAGATTGAAAGTTCAATTCACAACAACTGTCAAGTTAATTTAACAAAGTAGTTGTTACTAATGTAGTAATTAATTTAGCAAACCATACATCCTATCTAACATACATCACACTGAAATTCACTCACACATACATCAACCAGAGTCCAGATTGACTCTCTAACATACACACACAAACATACACACACTAAAACCAGACAAAAACAAGTACATACTAGACAACCACTCACATTTGAAATGAAGCACGCACTGCCCAATGAAGCAATCTGCTATACTGTATTTGGGATGTGTTTCTTAAAACCATTCCTCTTGTGTTTTGTTCAGCTCACAAAACATGCAGACATCTTTCACTTTCCCTATATATATCGTTTCCAAACATAAACTCCTGAAGATAGATGTTTGAATGAACTATAGCTGAGCATTACAGTGATTACACAAACTAAAAACGTCCCACCTTCATATGCAATCCCTTGACTTGTCAATTCTCTATGATTCTGGGCATGGTTTATCCAACTAGCCTAATTAAAACTTGTGTGAATATGTGGCAGAAAGTAAATTCATTTTATATGGGATGGTGCTTGACTTTTTAGATGTGCACGCTTGTCAACTGCAGGTGCAACCTTAATTGCTTCACTGTTTAGTCATATCAGAGGGTTGAACATGATCTGAGATCATAATGTGAGACAGATTGGTCTTAGGCGCATGAGCTTCAGAAATCCTCAATGGTAAGCGAAAAGAGCGGAATGAACAAAAATAGCAGAAAACACAGGCTTGTGTTTAATTGTTCCTTCACTTATCAGGGACTCTCCCTCAACGACCAACTTGAGGGAGAGCTCTTGGTCCGTCACTGCTTGGGCTGCTCCTAAGACAGAATGAGCCCCCAGAAGTCTATCATTGGAAATTGATAGACTTCTAAAAATATCACATCAGATTTTGAAAAAAAATCACGGCACACTTCGACATTTCTTGTTTCACATAAACAATCATGCACACCTCCAGAATTGCAAAAATTAAAGTTACTACACAGGGAGATTTATTTGAATGGAGCAAAATGTTACTGTAATTCACCAATCTAACACATGGGGTGAAAACACACAAATCACACATGGGGGACAAATCACACACCTCGATCAGCAATGTCAGAAGGACTTCTTCATGAAGAGCTTCAGTCCCCATGACAACCTGTAGAGCAGTCTTAGTGAAACGGATTTACCGCTCCCATATGCCCCTAAAGTGAGGGGCCCCAGGTGGGTTAAAGATGAATGTGATCTGATGCTTGGCCAGACCTTCACGTATCTAAGGCTCCATGGCAGCGAAGGTCTCTTTCAGTTCTCGTTCTGCACCTCGGAAATTTGTCCCTTGGTCAGACAGGATCTCAGATGGAGTTCTGCGATATTGATTAAACATCCGAGGGCTAGCAAAAAGGCATCAGAATCAATGTTGTTGATCAGATCCAGGTGTATGCCCTTTGATGTTAGGCACTTGAAGATTAGTCCCCAACACTTGCCATGACGCTGACCGACTTTTACGGTGTAAGGTCCAAAGCAATCCACACCTAAGGAAAAGAATGGTGGTTGGAAAAGCTGCATGCATGCCAGCATCAGTGCCAGCATCTTCAATTGACTGTGTGATAATACTGATTTTTTGGCTTTGTGAGTACTTTCCTTTCTTTTGGGAAGCTGTCAGCCTGGCGTGATTGCAAAAGGTGCAGTTCTGCTTCCCGTAGCTCATACTTCTGTGCATTGGCATCCATTAACTGCCACAACTTGTAAAGCCTGCTGTGTGGTCTTTACCAGTTCTGTCCAATCTGTAAACTGGGTGACATCTGGGGTTGGCAGGGACAGGACTGAGTTAGCCCACAGAATACATCCCTTCTCAGCTCATCTGGAATCTCTTACTCATACACTTTGTGGAGCTGGCCATTGCTCTACTGGGCGCCAGGGGAAGGCAAGTCCTTGGATCCAGCAGTTTGGAGCTGTGAGCTCAGCCAGCATTTTGACTCTGGTGACATAATCTGCTGGGTTGCTAAGTCGACGTATCTCCAATCACTGAGGTTAGTTAACTCCTGTATCTCTGTGAGCCAGGTGTCGACGAACACCTTAAAACAGAATTTCAGCCAGGCCAAGACTGTCGTGGAATCAGTCCAGAGATGGGTAATGTGGTAATGTGAGCTCCTTGTGCAGGAGGGAAGGTCATTGGGCCCCGGTTAATGCTGCACAGAGTTCAAGTCATGGCATTGATAATTGCTACTTTGGTGTGACACGTGAGCAGGCCATCACAAACGTGACATGAGCCTTGTCTGCACTCACCATCACCAAGTAGGCCACAGATCCATAACCCTGCTCAGACGCATCACAGAAAACATGTAAATTGTATTCTGTGTCTGTTGGGTCAAACTGTTGTGGTACGTACCTCTGAGGCAATGTAATGTTCACCAAGCTTTGTAGTTCTTTCTCCCAGTTGACCCATGCTGCCAAGAGATCAGGTGGGAGGTTAGGATCCTCCCAGTCCCTCTTTTTTGCCCATAACTTCTGGATCAGAACTTTTGCTCATGTAGTATATGAGATGATTCCACCTAAGGGATCTTACGGGGTGGCCAACACACGGTGTATAGTGTAAATGCTAGGCGCTAATGCCTCTAACGGTCTGATTTTGAAGCCAAGCCTATCAGAAAGTCAGTGCCAAATTAGTCCCAGAGCCAGTTCTTGCGAGTTGGAGTACTTCTCCAGAAGCCAGAGGTCGGTGGTTTTGGATTTAGCTGGAGCAGGGAGATGAGAGACAACTTAAGAGTCATTACATGCCCATTGATGGATATTGAACCCACCAGGTTCTAGCAGGTTGCACATTTTCTCCACCAGACGTGTAGCGGCTGCAATAGTCTCCTGAGACAGTTGTCAACGTAGAATGACTAGAGCATTTACAATGTCCTCATTCCCAGTTACATGATCCTTCACATGCCTTTGAAGTGCGAAGGTAGCACAACAGGGGCTGCTGGTTGTGCCGAACGGCAGGAATTTCCAATGATAGACTTCTGGGGACTCATTCTGTCTTAGGAGCAGCCCAAGCAGTGACGGACCAAGAGCTTTCCCTCAAGAGCAGCCCAAGCAGTGATGGACCAAGAGCTCTCCCTCAAGTTGGTCGTTGAGGGAGAGTCCCTGATAAGTGAAGGAACAATTAAACACAAGCCTGTGTTTTCTGCTGTGTTCCACCAAGTGATGTGGGATAAACCACAACTCACGCATCTGGGTAACCTCCTCTCCACTGAGCTTTTGGATGTACACTGCATCAATAACCTTCCTTAAGTCTGCCTCGTAGATGAGAACTTTGGCTGGGTTGCCTGCCAGTCTCCTTTATGTACACTGCAGAGTCAGCATCATGGCATCAACAGGTGCTCTCATTAGAGGGGCATTTTTGATATGCAGCAATGGCTTAGCATATCTCAGTGTCGCCATCCTTTACACGAATTGTGCGCTCCTCCAAGAGATGAACAGCCTCTTGGTCCTGATATGACCATGTTGCCATTTATTCACTCCTAAAAGGCAGGACGTCGAACTGCCACAAACAATCCATGTGTTGATGAAGGTCACCTGGAGCTGGTATACAGCAGGTAAAGTAGCAGTTGGTTGACACTTGATGAGGCATGAGTCTGTCAGGCCCCTGGAGAGCCCAGCCAAGCTCTGTGTGTACTGCTGCTGGTCCGCCACTAGGGCCGAGACGTACAGGGAGAGAAGAAGTGGCTGCACTTTGCTGAAGGGCTGGATCAGGATTCCTTGCAGGTTATGGTAGTGCCTCTGCAAGCAGCCAATCTCATGTGGTTAGCAGAGAATGCCCCTATGATTGCATGTCCTTTGTAAGGTTTTGTTCAAAAGTCTGCATTCCCTCAGTTCTCAATACAATGTGTTGCCACCTTTAGCATCAATGACAGCATGCAGTCATTTGTGATAGTTGTCTATGCGGCCCCAAATTCTTACAGGTAATATAGCTGCCCATTTGTCTTCGTAAAATGCCTCCAGGTTATGCAAAGTCTTTGGTCGTCTTGCATGAACCGCACGTTTGAGATCTCCTCAGAATGGCTTGATGATATTAAGGTCAGAAGACTGTGATGGCCACTCCAGAACCTTCAACTTTTTTTGCTGTAACTACTGGAGGGTCAACTTGACCTTCTGCTTAGGGTCATTGTCATGCTGGAAAGTCGAAGAGCATCCCAGGCGCAGCTTTCATGCAGAAGAATGCAAATTGTCTGCCAGTGTTGTCCAATAACATGCTACATTCATCTTGCCATCAACTTTCACAAGGTTCCCCATGCCTTTAGAGCTCACACCCTCCCAAAACATCAGTAAGCCACCACCATGCTTCACAGTGTGGATGGTATTCTTTTCACTATAGGTCTTGTTGACCCCTCTCCAAACATAGTGCTTATGGTTGTGACCATGAAACTCTATTTTGGTCTTGTCACTCCAAACAACAGAGGCTCCATCCATTACTATGGCATGCCCAAACTGTGCAGGAATTGTGGCCAACTAGGTCACCTGTCCGCGTCCTGCACAGGCTGCAAAATGCACAGCCAAGCTCACATCCAACTGTAGAATGCACAAACACCAGACCATGCAACCTTTGCGGGATGCTGGGACACTTCTTCAGGACATGTCCTAGTTCATATGCGGGCAGGGCAAGAGCAGGTGGGCTAAACACATGCAACTTGTAACCTTCTCAACGCCCCCAACACCTCCACCAAAAGCAGACAGTGATAACTTAGATCAAGCAGACACAACTCAGCGCAGACAGAAGAGACATCATTACCTACAGATACCAGCAATCTCATCCCTTAACACCAGAAGCATCCGATACCCCGACAGGTGACACACAGTCCTAGGGCACCTAACGAGTAACCCGGCAGACATTTATATTCTCCAGGAGTGTGGCATCCCATATAAGGAGATGGATGGCCTCCTGGAGGAAGAATGGACATTAGGGAGCTCGTTCTGATCCTGCTCCATTATTGCCAGAGCAGACGGGGTCGGCTTATTGGTGACCAACCCATGTCTCAAAATCCAAAACAACAGAGTGGACGAAAGTAAGCGAATCCTGGTCCTAGACCTTGAGATCCAGGGTTTGTCCCTGAGAGTCATCAATGTGTATGGTCCCACTAACATAGCTGAAAGAGTCTCCCTGTACCAGAAGCTCAGGTCTCTTCTCCTCGTCTCCACACCAGTCTTGGTAGGGGGGAGATTTTAACTGTGCCCTCAGAGATGAGGACCGCAGCAAGCCAGGAAGGTGTTGGGAAGCAATTAACTAATCCTGTATAGTAGTTAATACAGGTTGAGCACAGGTAGAATATTAGGGTTAGAAACAGGAGAGAGTGAGGTTTCTGTCTTCAAACGCAGGGCCTGTTGTCTCTCTTGCACTATGGCCTTAGAATAGGAGCCAGGGCTCTCCTATAGGGGGTAGGAAGAGAGGAGTAGTCAAGGCCCTTTTAGATAACGACCCAGGAGCTAGCAAGGAGGTTTGAGTGCACTTCGTAGTATGAGATCATGTATGTTCAGACAATCAAGGTCAGGACATTAAGAGATAGTGATTGAAGTTAAGGTGACCGGCACGTGTTCTCGCATGAGGCAAGGCACGAGTTGAGGGGTAACCTTCTAGAACCTTCTAGAAGGTATGTGAACAATAATGCAAAGGCTATATAAGTCAGTTCCATATGATCACTCAGGGCCTTTTTTTACACCACGTCTTGATTTCCTTGTTATGAGATTACCCTGTTTCCGTAACGAGAAGTACTTATTAAACATTCTATTATTAACCGCATCCTGACTCCTGAAATCATCATTTCAACAAAGATCTTACCAGGCCGATTATTTAACACTTAACAAAGGGAACGATCCACCGAAGAGCTTCAATCCATCATCGATGACTTCTCCCTCACAGATGTTGGCTGCTCTACCCCTCTAACACCTACATTTATGATTTCCTCCGGGGCTTCCTATTCAAGAATAGACATGTTCCTACTCTCACCTGCCCAAGACATCCTAGGGGTGGTGAGAGACTTCTACGGCGGGCTGTATGACACCAAGCAGACGAGGTTCTCACGACGGCCTCCCTGGATGGTCTAAACAGGGTCATAGAAGGGGGTGAGAGCAAAGATTCCGAAATGAGCCTTGATAAGCTCACCCAGGCCATGCTCTCCCTCAATACACATAAAGCACCTGGACCAGACATGATCCCAGGAGAGTTGTACCAGGGCCCGTATTCATAAAGAATCTTAATGCAAAGAGTAGCTCCTAGTGAGAAAATTCTAAGAAAATTCTTAGAAATATGGGCGTTTACTCTTAAAATAAAATAAAAATCATAGTAAAGAAAAAAGTAATTCAGAAAGCATCTTAACTCTTAAAAGAGGTCCTAAGGCCAAAATTGGTAGGAGTACAGACGAGGACTTTTAAGAGGCTTAAGAGTTCCTTTTAGTAGAGGAGAAAACGGCAGAATTACGAAGAGGGAGAAGAAATGTGTTGCAGACAATGGAT
>JACXGM010039610.1:0-10451 GCA_016801145.1 Umbra pygmaea
GTCAGACAGATCTAGTGTTGTGCAGTCTGTTGTGTATAGCTGGTCAGACAGATCTAGTGTTGTGCAGTCTGTTGTGTATAGCTAGTCAGACAGATCTATTGTTGTGCTGTCGGTTGTACCTAGCTGGTCAGACAGCTCAAGTGTTGTGCAGTATTGGCTCTAGCTGTTTAGGAAGGCCAGCACCAATAATGCACAGAAACAGAGGTAGTGTACCACTCGCAGCACCTGAAAAAAATGCACAAAATGAACACCTCCAACTTACAGTTTTACACATGAATCATAGTTCATGTTCACCGAATGCATTAACACCTGGTTGGAGACTGCATTTGTCTGCTAGATGGAGGAAGACGGCAGTACAGGCAGGCAGGCAGTAAAAAAAGACAGGCAGTACAGGTAGGCAGGTATTATAAGCAGGCAGTACAGGAAGCCATGTAGTACAGACAGGCAGGCTGTATACAGTAGGCAGGCAGGCAGTAAAGACAGGAAATACAGACAGACAGTGTGACAGTCTCCCCCTCTTGGAGTAGCTGAATCAGTGGCTCCTGTTCCACTGGCTCTTTGTTCTGTGTCAGGTTTTGTTTACTCATGACAACATTTCGCATTCCACCTATTGATCACCTAGTTTGACAGTCAACCAACCACACCAGTGTCCCATCATTCATTATCACTTGTATTAGTTCCTGGTTTGTGTTTAGTTAGCTGTCGATCATTGTTTATTGTAAGTTGGTGTGCTGGTTGTGTGTTATGTGTATTTTCTCGCACCATTTGACTCCATGAAGTCCTGTTAATTTTTGACTGTTTATTCCATATATATATACATTATTTTGAAATTTGCTTCTGTCTCCTGAGTACAACATGCCACCTAACCATTACAGGCAGGCAGTAAGAGCTAGAAGGCAGGTTGTACATGCAGGCAAGCAGTACAGGCAGGCAGTAATGGTCACTCATGGCACCTGAAGAGAGACAGAGATTAATATTCAACAAATCAAGCCAAGCTGTCATCTCAATAGCTGCATTATACTGCACTCAAGAAATATATGCAAAGACAGGTGAAAATATATATATATTTTAATATGACAATGTACTATGACAAAAATTAATAGACTACACAGAGTCAAATGGAATAACGATTATACTGAACAAACCTCTAACTGACAGAAACACAGGCTACATAAAAAACAATGAGTGACAGCTAACAAAACAAACACAGGGACCCGAAATTACCCATACAGAAATCAAATATATGGCCATAAATATGAAAAATCTTAATATATATTACCATATATGTTAATTACATATTTAAATACAGAAATCTAATATACACTCACCTAAAGGATTATTAGGAACACCCGTTCAATTTCTCATTAATGCAATGATCTACTTAACCAATCATATGGCAGTTGCTTCAATGCATTTAGTGGTGTGGTCCTGGTCAAGACAATCTCCTGAACTCCAAACTGAATGTCAGAATGGAAAGGAAATGTGATTTTAAGCAATTTTGAACGTGGCATGGTTGTTGGTGCCAGACGGGCCGGTCGGAGTATTTCACTATCTGCTCAGTTACTGGGATTTTCATGCACAATCATTTCTAGGGTTTACAAAGAATGGTGTAAAAAAGGGATAAACATCCAGTATGCGGCAGTCCTTGTGGGCAAAATGCCTTGTTGATGCTAGAGGTCAGAGGAGAATGGGCCGACTGCTTTAAGCTGATAAAGTGCAACTTTGATTGAAATAACCACTCGTTACAACTGAGGTATGCAAAGCATTTGTGAAGCCACAACACGCACAACCTTGAGGCAGATGGGCTACAACAGCAGAAGACCCCAGCGGGTACCACTCATATCCACTACAAATAGGAAAAAGAGGCTACAATTTGCAAGAGCACACCAAAATTGGACACTTGAAGACTGGAAAAATGTTGCCTGGTCTGATGAATCTCAATTTCTGTTGAGACATTCAGATGGTAGAGTCAGAATTTGGCGTAAACAGAATGAGAACATGGATCCATCATGCCCTGTTACCACTGTGCAGGCTGGTGGTGGTGGTGTAATGGTTTGGGGGATAGTTTTTTTGGCACACTTTAGGCCCCTTAGTGCCAATTGGGCATCGTTTAAATGCTACGGCCTACCTGAGCATTGTTTCTGACCATTTCCATCCCTTTATGGCCACCATGTACCCATCCCCTGACGGCTACTTCCAGCAGGATAATGCACCATGTCACAAAGCTTGAATCATTTTAAATTGGTTTCTTGAACATGACAATGAGTTCACTGTACTTAAAATTCCCCCACAGTCACCAGATCTCAACCCAATAGAGCATCTTTGGGATGTGGTGGAATGGGAGCTTCGTGCCCTGGATGTGCATCCCACAAATCTCCATGAACTGCAAGATGCTATCCCATCAATATGGGCCAACATTTCTAAAGAATGCTTTCAGCACCTTGTTGAATCAATGCCACGTAGAATTAAGGCAGTTCTGAAAGCGAAAAGGGGTCAAACACAGTATTAGTATGGTGTTCCTAATAATCCTTTAGGTGAGTGTATATATGGCCATATTTATGGAGGACCAAGTCTGCCAAAATAAGAAGTAAATAAATAAATAAATATCTGCATCAATAAAAATATTTATACATAAAAATATACATAATTTATTTACATGATCATTTATTTCTGTATTCATTTATTTTTATATTAATTTATTTCCATATTGTTTTATTTATGTATTTATTTATTTTCGTATATATTTATTTCTGTATTTCCACATCCCTAAGCTAATGAGGGGGCGGGACTTAATCGTTCAGCCATAGCAAACAAGCCAAGAGCGGGAGATAGAAACAGATTGTGAACGTAAAAAATGCAGCTGGGGAGGAACCAAGGGTACTACAGAGGGTTGGTTTTTCTATGATATAGGAGAGAAACTGGAACTGTTATCTGATCCTATTAACGCTAGAAAAATTTTAGAAAACAAAATATAGTATCTATATTTTTGGATTGATCTGCCCACCCCTGCTAATGGGAAGGATGATATGCACTATTCTATTGTGTAGTTTGAATTCACATTGAAATTCAGACGTATTTTAGACGTTGTTTAGCAAAAAAAATACTCTGGCGCCGCCACTGATTGGCAATGTATGAGAAGGGCGTATGAATGCTCGGGGATTAATGGAATCATATATCCAAAAATTACGGCAATGATCACACTTCAACTAAATTCCCACACTGCAGGGTCATCCTCTGTGTCATTAGATGCTGATTATGGCAATAAACTTTCAGCCAGATCCTCCACGCGAAAAAGTAAGTAATCAAAGCTAGCATTTTTCACCTAGGTTAGCCAAGACTCTCAAATCTCTGGCAAGAGACTGTATGAGACCTAATAACGTTGTAATCTAGGCATGTAAAGTCGATCTTCACACTCTGATACTGATCAACCAATGGGAAAAAGGTGACACTTTGACTTACTTTGATTGACAGCCTCCTCATTAGTTTAAGGATGTGGAAATACAGAAATAAATTTATACGGAAATAAATAAATACAGAAATACAAGAATATGGGAGTAAATTAATATAAAAATAAATAAATACAGAAATAAATTCAAGGAAATAAATATATAGGGAAATAATATTGATTAATAAATGTGTAATTTTCTATTTTTCTATTTTTATGTATATTTCTATGAATAAATATTTTTATTGATGCATGTATTATTTATTTATTTCTTATTTTGGCAGACTTGGTCCTCCATACATATTTGGCCATACATATGAATAATCTCAACATATATAGGAAAATATATCGCCATATATTGTGATTACAAAATTTGAATAGCAACATTAGGAATTATGTCACATATATAAAAATGGCAAATTTTTTGTATATTTCAACATACTGTATATGTACATATATGTGATGATGTTTCCATCATATATACCGATATCTGACATATAAGTATACATACATATATGGCCATCTCATACGTACATTGACAGATATTATACATTACATCACTTATACACTCTGTAAACCATAGGTAGATGCAGATAGATGTCAAGTATGGAAATGTATGTCACATATATAAAAACTGACAATTTTTTTGTATATTTTGACATATATGTACATATATGTGATGATTTTTCTGCCATATATGCCAATATATGTATATAAATTATTTTTCCTATATGGCCATATATTAGATTTCCATATGGGTACTGACATTGATGAACAAAGTGATTCCCAGCTGAGTGTTGTTAGCTGCAATCCGAGGCAATCTATTGGTTAAACAGTAAAATGAGACATTGAAAACAGACATTGAACATAGAATGGGTTCAAATGGGCTGGAAGCCTGAGCCCATCATGGTCAGACCGTGACAGATATACTACACTTAAAATGTGAGCATGTCGATCAACTTGAAATGGTTGTTATATCGTCAAATCCCATTATCTCAGCAGCCAATGTACAGTATATACTTTATGTACAGCAGGTGAAATAAGTATTAAACACGTCACCATTTTTCTCAGTAAATATATTTCCAAACGTGCTATTGACATGAAATGTTCACCAGATGTTGGTAACAACCCAGATAATCCATACATACAAATAAACCAAAACAAATAAGTTCAGAAATTAAGTTAATTGTAAGAATATGAAATGACACAGGGAAAAAGTATTGAACACATGAAGGGAAGTGCAAAAAGGCATGGAAAGCCAAGACAACAGCTGAAAACCATCAGTAATTAAAAAAAAGCAATCCAGCCCCCTGTCAGTGCAAATTAATATCAGCTGGTTCAGTCCCAACTGATGGCCTACAAAAACGTCTCATTGCCAAGGTGTCACACAAGACACATCTCATGATGGGTAAAAGCAAAGAGCTGTCTCAAGACCTTCGCAACCTAATTTTTGCAAAACATAATGATGACATTGGTTAAAGGCAAATTTATAAGCTTCTGAATGTTCCAGTGAGCACTGTTGGGGCCATAATATGGAAGTGGAAAGACAATCATTACATGATAAATTTGCCTCGAACAGGTGCTCCTCTCAAGATTTCTGACAGAGGAGTGAAAAGAATAATCAGAAGAGTTGTCCAAGAGGCAAGGACCATTTGTGGAGAGCTATTAGCAGGTACTGTTGTCTCAAAGAAAACAGCAAGTAATGCACTCCACCACCATGGCCTGTATGCACGCTCACCACGCAAGACTCCATTGCTGAAAAAAGAGCATGTTGAAGATTGTTTAAAGTTTGCTGCTTAACATTTGGAAAAGCCAGTGAAATACTGGGAGAATATAGTGTGGTCAGATGAGAGCAAAATTGAACTGTTTAGATGCTATCAGTCAAACCATATTTGGAGTAATGGCACTGCACATCACCCTAAAAACACCATACCAACAGTGAAGTTTGGAGGTGGGAACTTCATGGTGTGGGCCTGCTTTTCAACAAATGGTACTCGCAAACTTCACATATTTAAAGAAGGATGCATGGGCAAATTTACAGAGACATTCTTGACATAAATCAAATGAAAAAAAGAAATGAGGGTGGACATTTCAGCAAGACAATGATCCCAAACACACAGCCAAGGAAACTCTCAATTGGTTTCAAAGAAAGAAAATAAAGCTGCTGGAAAGGCCCAGCCAATCACTTAAATCCCATTGAAAATCAACAAAAAGAACTGAAGATCAAGATTCATAGAAGAGGCCCATGGAACTTTCAAGATTTGAAGACTGTTTGTGTGGAAGAATGGACCAAAATCACACCAGAGCAATGCATGTGACTAGTTTCTTTATACAGGAGGTGTCTTGAAGCTGTCATTACCAACAAAGGCTTTCGTAAAAAGTATTAAATAAATATCAGTAAGTGTGTTCAATACTTTTTCCCTGTGTCATTTCATATTATTACACAACTTAGTTTCTGAACTTCTTTGTTTTGTTTTTGTTTAGAAATTTAATGTCAATAGCACCTTTGGAAATATATTTACTGAGAAAAATGGTTCAATACTTATTTCACCCGCTGTATTTGTGTCAACACTGTGTAGATGCTTTGTATTCTGGCAGTTATACAGGACTAGCAACGTCACTATAACCAACTAACATTCAGAGTTTAAATGTACTGACTGAATAAAAGTGATTATGTTTCTAACGTAATTTTCAAATGTTACCCAAGGATACATGACTGGGAAGTTTGAGCTGGAGGAGTTTAATGTGAAAACGCTCTACGACAAGCTGGAGGATCAAAATTTGCATTTGGCCTCCCAGCTGGCCTGGCATCGCAAAGACACCCAAGAGTTTTACCGAAATATCTGCCAACAGATGGATGCCTTGAGGGTACGAGACACCACAGCTAATAGCACTGAGAAAGTAGCAGACATGGGTTGAAATACAATTTGAAACCTATAAACTTTAGTTTTTCCCCCGAAGGAACAGGTGGACTAGGCTTAAATGGTGCAATTAATTTTTTCGCTGTTTTATTTAGGACGATTTGGAGAACATGGAACCAAAAAAATTCAGTCAGTTGAAAGAGCTATTGGACCGTGATGCCATTCAGAATGACTCATACACAAATCCTGATGGTAAGACTGAGTGATCTAAACAAGATGCTGAAACTGACATCTGTGCATCAGTGAGCTGTAAATGTTTCTGTGATGTACACTAAACAGAAATATAAAGGCAACACTTCTTTTTTCCCTCCATATATCATGAGCTGAACTCAAAGTTCTAATACTTTTTCTATATACACAAAAGGCCTATTTCTCTCAAATATTGTTCACAAATCTGTCTAAATCCGTGTTAGTGAGGACTTCTCCTTTGCTGAGATGTGCTAGTTAAGGTGGTTCGGTTATCTTAGCCTTCTTCTCCTGGGGGGTTGGGATGGGGGGGCAAAGCATCATTTTCTAAATATGCATAGGTAATCACATTTACCTCTTATGGATGCTGGTGACAGAGAGCGATGACATTTAAACACCACCAGATTGCGCTCTGCGGTTGCATCACACGTCATATTTACTAGCTGTTTGGATGCATCACACGTCACAATAGGCTATATGCACAGCTCCACGATTTCCTGAACTTAAGGCAGCTCCTTTGTTTCCTGTCTTATATTATTGGAGAAACTGATTAATCCACAAGTGTCACAATGGTCAAACACAGGTGGATTAATCAGTTTGTCCAATAATGTGAAACAGGAAACAAATGAGCTGCCTTAAGTTCAGGAAGTATTGGAGCTGTGCATATAGCCTATTACTATTTTGGGACTGCGTTGTTAAGGCGGCAGACATCTCTTGTTAAGGCTGCCGCCTTAACTGTGAAGTGTTGCGGGAAACCCTGCATCCACATCACAGGTTTGGCATATCAAGATTAGACAGCATAAATGGGGGGCAAAAACAAAAGTGTTATATTTATATTTTTGTTCAGTGTATATACATCAATAAAGATAATATAATTTGTTATTTTGCTATACACTGCGTTCAAAATTATTGTGCAAATTGCAATTAAGTGTCAAACATATGGATGGTATTGTGTCTCTGGGCTCTTTGGATCACTGAAATCAATCTCAGACACCTGTGATAATTAGTTTGCCAGGTGAGCCCAATTAAAGGAAAAATAATCTTCCACATTTTTAGGCAGGCCACAGGTTTCAAGTAATATGGGAAAGAAAAAGAATCTCCCTGCTGCAGAAAAGTCACCTCCTAATATATGACCTCCTAATGCTGCAAATTCAACAAATTACCATATTTAGTACTTTAAAAAAGTAATAAATGTTTTAAAACTCTGTTGTGAATAATCATTTGAAACAGTGCATTTTAAGTTTTTAATTTTTGAAAAGAATTGGGTGGTTTGTTCAATGAAATTCTACTTGTGGTGACTTAAAAATTATACTGACTGTCATTTGCATCGACGGTTTAGGAAAATCAGTGTCAAATACAATTTGCATAATAATTTGAAATGCAATATTATGGCTATCATTTGATATAAAAGTCAGATTTACCTAGACCCTTTAAAAATTATTCATTGCACCAGTCTATGTTTATCTGAATCTTGGACAACAACTTTTCAGCAGAGTCATCAGTAGTGCTGATGGGAGCTGTAGTCAGAGCTCTAGAGGCTGTACTGTACAGATTGACTGGAGAGGGCTGGCCGCATGATATGACAGCAGCTCACTGTCACACAGACACCAGGGATTGTGAGATGCACACAGGCTACACACAGGCAAGTGACTTTCAAAAGATTGTCAGTGGTTCTTAATACACTATGTACAAGCTACAAATACTTCATATCTATTAAGGCTATGTATACAGTAGCTAGTCAGGGCTGAAACATACTGCTTTAATCAAAATCATGTTGAAGCAGTACATGGGAACAGACAGAAGCTGCATAGGAAGTGGTTAACCCTAGGAAAGTGGATCTGACTTTCACAGACCAATGACTATTGATCTGGGTATGATAATGGGCTGTAGACCAACAAATCAGAGAATCAGGGGGTGTGCAATGTAATTACTGTACCTTCCCACACAACCAGACTGAACTTTTCACGGGCCAAATGTAAAAATGACAAACAGTGAATTTTAAATAATATACAGTAAGAATCCTGAAAACGTGATAAAAATTGCAACGTAACTTTAGCAACTCATCAAAGCATTTTATTTCTTAGTTTTCCTCAGCCAATATGACCAAAGCTGTTTCCGGTCATGAAATGGAAACCTCACCTCATGATCCAGGTAGGCTACAGTACAGTCTTATTCAACAGCTATGAGTATGTATATATAGTACAAATCCAGGCAAATATGTGTCCTAGGAATATACTATAGTGTTTTGTTATAAAGTAAGAAGGCGTGTGTAACGAGTGGCCGTTGCACATAGATATGAAAACAGGAAGCATAAATGACATTAAGGCCTTGAATACAAGGTTCTTCAAGGAACGCAACATGCAAAATGTACAAATGGTTGCGGATGAGAGGATGTGGCTGTTGGCAAGAGCACTATGGTTGGGTATTCAGCCTGGTGTTGTGCATCAACCTCCCACTTACAGTATCATCTCCATTAGTGTGTCTACAGAGCACAGCCCCCAGTCTGAGTGAGCAGGAACTGTCCAAGCTTGTGGCCATGACTCCTCTGTCCAGGACACTGCTGGAGATCCAGGAATCCCTCCAGAACCTGTCAGGTACAGACAGAGGTTAGTAACAGCTTAACCTGGGTTAGAAAAGCTAAACCTGGGATAGAAAGGCTAAACCCTTGATAATAACAGCTACAATCTGGTTAGTGACAGCCAAACCCTGGTTAAAAACACCTACACTCTGGTTAGTAACACCTACACTCTGGTTAGTAACACCTACACTCTGGTTAGTAACACCTACACTCTGGTTAGTAACAGCCACACTCTGGTTAGTAACACCTACACTCTGGTTTGTAACACCTACACTCTGGTTGGTAACAGCCACACTCTGGTCAGTAACAGCCACACTCTGGTTAGTAACAGCCACACTCTGGTCAGTAACAGCCACACTCTGGTCAGTAACAGCCACACTCTGGTCAGTAACAGCCACACTCTGGTCAGTAACAGCCACACTCTGGTCAGTAACAGCCACACTCTTGTTAGTAACAGCTACACTCTGGTCAGTAACAGCCCCACTCTGGTTGGAAATGGAACAGAAAACACATTGAGCATAGCTGTGCAAATGATAGTGTGCAAACATACAAAAAGATAACTGTGCAGATTAATATGTTCAAAATACGCCATGGGGCTTGATTTATGGCATAAGGGCATAAACAGGCAAAGACAATGAGGGGGGAGAGTCAACATGTACAATGATCTGACTGGAGCTCTGATAATCATTCTTTAAAGGCAGTGGCGGGGACGGTGGACAGAGATTGGATGTAGTTTTAGAGATTTTTGTAGTTGGTTCCAGTCGTTGGCAGCTAAGAAATAGAAGGAGAGCTTGAGTGCTGGTTGTGAGATGATACCAGTGAGTGTAGTGGTATTTTACAGTAAACAGTAACTATTATAGAGTCAGTCTGTGGTACCCCTATAGAGACACCCATTGTCCCAGAAAAAAAGACCTCTGAATTAAAACATTGAACCCTGTCTGAAATAATGTTGGTGAACCAGGTGAGGTAGTAACAGCTAAACACTGGTTAGTAACAGCTAAACCCTGGGTAGTAACAGCTAAACCCTGGGTAGTAACAGCTAAACCCTGGTTTGTAACAGCTAAACCTTATTTTGTAACAGCTAAACCCTGGGTAGTAACAGCTAAACCCTGGGTAGTAACAGCTAACCCTGGTTAGGAACAGCTAAACCCTGGGTAGTAACAGCTGCACTCTGGTTAGTAACAGCTAAACCCTGGTTAGTAACAGCTAAACACTGCTTAGTAACAGCTAAACACTGGTTAGTAACAGCTAAACACTGGTTAGTAACAGCTAAACACTGCTTAGTAACAGCTAAACACTGCTTAGTAACAGCTAAACACTG
>JACXGM010039611.1:0-10532 GCA_016801145.1 Umbra pygmaea
GGTAGATAGTAGAGGTGTGTAGGTAGATAGTAGAGGTGTGTGGGTAGAGAGTAGTGTTGTGTGGGTAGAGAGTACTGTTGTGTACTCATTGCATTTGTCACATTTCTCCATTCCTGTTTCTATGTCTACCTTGAAAGCCTATATATTGCTTAGTCTACAGTACAGTAAGACATGACAGTGTAAAGCAAATCCACAACAAAAGCACTACTATAATGTAAATAGTTCATTTAATAATTCGTTTTTTCTTAGCATTTAATGTTTGTTCCATTTGATTGTTTTTGTATTTATTATATTTTACTGTTGTTGTATCATTATTTTATTACATTTAGCATTTTTGTTGCTTTTTTGTATTTGTGATTTGTTGTATGCTTGGTCAATCTGTAATTGATTTGCAAATTTACAATTTTTTTGTCTATTATCATGACATTGCCTATGCTTAATGTTGTGTTTTTTTTCATGTGTGCCTTTAAAAAAAATGGTCTTCCCAAAAAGACCATAAGACAGCTACAGCTCATACAGAACGCTGCTGCCAGGATTCTAAGCAGATCCAGGAAATATGAGCATATCACGCCAGTCCTCAAGTCTCTACACTGGCTCCCAGTCATATTTAGGATAGACTTTAAAGTATTATTACTGGTAAATAAATCACTCAATGGCCTAGGACCTAAATACATTGCAGATAAGCTCATTGAATTTAAACCCAAAAGAGCACTCAGATCATCAGGATTACATCAGCTAGAGATACCAAGGATTCAGACAAAACGCGGAGAATCTGCTTTTAGCTACTATGCCAGCCGCAGCTGGAACCAGCTCCCAGAAGAGATCAGATGTGCTCAAACAGTAGTCACCTTTAAATCCAGACTCAAAACACATCTGTTTAGCTACGCATTTACTGAATGAACACTGTGCTAAGTCCGAACCGATTGCACTATATTTTGTATGGTTCGTTCAGTTTATTTTTATTGCTTTAATTTTATCTTTAATCTGTTTTAAATTTTTATGTTCTCCTGTTAATGCAAGCACCTTGAATTGCCATAGTGTATGAAATGTGCTATATAAATAAACTTGCCTTGCCTAATGTAACGCCCGGCCCAGCGTGGGCTGGCGTTTACAGGGTCTAAAGACATTTTGAACTGAGAATGGACTCCTTTACATATTATTTATTATGATGTGTTTTTGGTTACTTCAGTGTTTTGCATGGTGGTTGGTTTATCCTGATTCAAATGTATGTATGTTCATTTAAGTACATGTGACAGCTCCTCCGGTCAAACAGTTCCTGGTTGATTTTGAACTTGGTTGAGTAGGAGGATTGTGGATCTGGATAAGTGGTAATTACTTTAAGCTGGGTTCCATTTAGTATGTTTGATAGGGTACAAAAGGGCTGTTTGACTGGAGAGAGCTGTCGGTCATTAATAGTCTGTTTACTGTCCATGTGAGTACAGTTGCTTTGTTTGGAGAAGTGTTAGAGGAAGTGTTTGTGTGTTTGTGATAAGTGAGTCCCTGGAGTATGTTATATGCTTATGCTCTGTTCTAGTTTAGCTACCATTGTCCGTACCACTGCGAGAGTACGTAAGTTAGGTAGAATATCTGTCTGCTATTACTCTACGATGACCATGCAACCACATTGTAACTACTTCTGTGAACTACGTCATTAAACCCAGCATTTCACTGTATCATCTCTCAGCCTGTGAGCTCTCTCCTTCTACACCACACACAGTTAAATTGTGACAGTTAGTCAATGTTAAAATAAGTACTGTGTGAGTAAATGGTACAATGCATGTACTGTCTCTACAGTGATAGGGGATACGGTGATATTGGTTCTGTGTCAAACACAGCATACATGAAAATACCTGTAGCAAACAAATGCAACGCTATGCATACAGTCTGTGGAACTGTAAGTGCATGACTTCGATGTACGCACTGGCAACATATGGCTCAAAAAGCTGATAAAGAGATGACAGCCACTTCACTTAGAATCAATATCTTTCATAAAGACACTAATCAGAGAAAGCCAATGGTGACTCATAGAATGTTGACGCCACTTGCAAATGAAAATTGTTTGGTCAGTAGGCGGAGTCTTTTTTTTTTCAAAAAGTCAATATGGCCTTTAATCAAAAAGAATGACCACCCCATGTGGCTGTGGGGGTGTACTGTTGAATATAACCTTCATTTTAATCATGAGAGAAAACCAATAACATAAATACTATGAGAACATATTTGCCGACCCAATTTTAATCTCCTGCAATCCACTCATGGGTCGGCACACAGAGGCTGCCTACCCAGACTAAACTCTTGCGGAGAAGCTGAACGTCTTCATTACCCTATTCACAACACCCACCTGGCCCCCCCAACCCCCAGCTCCAACCCCCAGCTCCAACCTCCAGCCCCTCTTAATTGACGAGCTGCTGGTGACCTCCACACTGCGCAGAGTCAACCCACACAAGGCCTCTGGCCCTGAAAGGCTTAGACGCAGCTAAGTGGCGTTCTCACCAGGCTGTTCCAACACCTCCTGGACTCTGGCTGGGTCCCTGACCAGTGGAGGGAATCCACCATCATTCCAATCCCCAAAAAGACAGCTGCTAAGAACCTAAAGGACTACAGACCAGTGGCACTAACATCTGTGCTGTGTAAATGTATGGAGAGGGTGGTCTGTAACCTCCTATCAGGCATGGTGTCAGACAAGCTGGACCCATTCCAGTTTGCCTACAGGGCAGGGCGGTGTGTGGAGGATGTAAGCCTCACACTTTTAGACATTGTCACCAAAAACCTGGACTCAGCACATCCACACACCAGAATTTTATTTATAGACTTTTCCTCAGCTTTTAACACCGTGAGCATTGATAAACTTTTATCACCTCTCTGATCTTCAGGTTCACCCAACACTGACCCTGTGGACTAAAAGTTTTCTGCTGGACAGACCACAACAGGTGTCGTTTAATGGGGTTAAATCAACCAAACTTATTTTAAATACTGGACTTCCCCAAGGTTGTGTTTTATCCCCAATCCTCTTCTCTGTGTACACCAACAACATTGTATGTAACAGTGAAGGTATGGCACTTTTTAAATATGCTGATGACATTGCTGTGGTTGGACACATATCTAATACTGATGACCTAACTCGCTACCAGCAGGCAGTAAACAACTTGCCCCAAACTTTTGTTGAGCTCTCTTTGGAGCTCAACATTACAAAAACGAAGGAGCTATGCTGTGGAGGCAGAGACAAGGCATCGCCTCTGTTCTAGCCACTTAGCATCCAGGGTCAGCCAGTGGAACAAGTGCAGGTATTCAGGTACCTGGACACAGAAATAGACACTTCCCTGTCCTTCTCACAACACACAGACACAACATACAAAACAGCACAACAACGTCTCCATCTGTTGAGGAAACCTAGAACTTTTCAGATCAGCAAGGAAGTGTTAACTTTGGTTTACTGCTCCCTCATTGATTCAATTATCACTTTCAATACATCTACCTGGTATAATCAACTCATCATCAAACACACAACAAGACTCTCACGTTTAGTGAATCATGCTACCAAAACCAACTCACCATTAAACACAAAACAAGACTCTCACGTACAGTGAATTATGCTGCCAAAACCAACTCACCATCAAACACTAAACAAGACTCTCACGTATAGTAAATCATGCTACCAAAACCAACTCACCATTAAACACAAAACAAGACTCTCACGTACAGTGAATCATGCTGCCAAAACCAACTCACCATCAAACACAACAAGACTCACACACAGTGAATCATGCTGCCAAAACCAACTCACCATCAAACACAAAACAAGACTCTCACGTATAATGAATCATGCTACCAAAACCAACTCACCATCAAACACAACAAGACTCTCACACACAGTGAATCATGCTGCCAAAACCAACTCACCATCAAACACAAAACAAGACTCTCACGTATAGTGAATCATGCTACCAAAACCAACTCACCTTCAAACACACAACAAGACTCTCACGTATAGTGAATCATGCTGCCAAAATAACTTTCTCCCCCCCATTTGAGCTGTACAGCCGTTCAGTGATCACAGAGGACCCCTCTCACCCCCCCTTTCATCACTCGTTCTACCTATTACCATCAGGCTGGCGTTTTAAGGTACCACTGGCCCGCAAAAACATCTACAAGAAATCCCTATCCCTTCTGCGATAGCCATACTGAACAGCATAAAATGAATATTATAGTCAGCTGATACCTCAGTACCCCCCCATGTCTTGTTTTAATATGTCTGTGTGAATGTCTCTTTGTTTATTTTTCTTTTTTTATTTAACCTTTATTTAACCAGGTGGGCACGTTGAGAACATTTTCTCATTTGAGACGGCGACCTGGCCAAGATAAAAGCGTTGAGGTACAGACAACAAGAAGTTATAACAAGACAAGGAGTGCACAATAAATAGTAAAAACAGAGAATAAAACAGTGAATGTACGATAAATAATACAGTGTGCAGGTCGAACAATAAGACATTTGTACAAGTAGTGCAACAGATGTCGATACAAGGAGGTAGATGGTTGGTGAATACAGTTGCTTGGCGCTGTACAATACAGACAGTTATAAGAAGAAAAAAAATGCAGAGTAGGGGCTGAGGCGGATGGGTACAACTGTAAAGGTACAAAGTGGCTGTGCGTGAATAACTCTATGGTAAGTGGCATAATGACCGGGACTATGGGAGATGGAGTGTACAAAATATACAGAGACAGCTATGCTGGTCAGATTGTGCAAAGTGCAAAATGACAGAAGATGGTAGGGTGGGATTAACATGTGCAATGGTCTGACAGTAGATTGGTTAGTGGTGCTTTGAAGGTGGTTAGCGGGACAATAGAATCAGGCTTCAGGGATTTTTGTAGAAAATTCCAATCATTAGCAGCAGAGAATTGGAAGGAGAAACGACCAAAGGAGGTGCGGGCTTTAGTGGCAACCAGAGTTATAAACCTGCTTGAACGCAGATTGAGAGAGGGTGTTGCTCTGGAGATTAATGATCTAAGGTAAGGTGGGGTTTTGCCTAGGAGACACTTGTATATTAGATGATACCAGTGTGTTTGACGCTGGGTGTGTAGTGAAGGCCAGCCAATTAGTGTATAGAGACTGCAGTGGTGGGTGTTATATGGAGCCTTTGTGATAAAACGGATGGCGCTGTGGTACACAACATCTAATTTTCAAAGTAGAGAGTTTGATGCAGATCTGTAAGTTACATCACCAATGGGCAAGTTTGGCTAGAAAGGTTTGTGACTGGAGCCTTGTCAAAGAAAATGTTCTATAACCTTTGTGTAACAGACAATAAAGTATTATCTTATCTTATCTTATGCTTCCTAACTGGACAGATTGAGATCACTGAAGTTTAATTGACTTTGGTGTTATACTGTGATATTTATGTGTTCCCTTATTTGTTTTGAGCAGTTTATACAATACATATATTTTTCACATGAGTTGTCCATATGGGACAGCTTAAATTTCAACTAGATTGCTGTATAGTGAAAGCTGTTCCAAAATATCAAATTGATCATCAAACTTGGATGATTTGTTTTACATTATATAAATATACACAGATCAGCCATAACAGTATGACCACATGCCAAATATTGTGTAGGTCCCTCTTTTGCTGCCAAAACAGCAGCTACATATGCAACAAACTGTGATGCACTGTGATCTGACACCTTTGTATCAGAACCAGCATTTACCTTTTCAACAGTTTGAGCTAAAGTAGCTCGTCTGTTGGATCAGGCCATGACCTGTTTCTTACACAGTTTTCCCGTTTGTAACACATCAACTTGAAGAACAAAATGAAAAAGCATAATTGTGTTACAAAAATTATAAGGATTTGAGCAATTTTGACGAGGGACAAATTGTGATTGCTAGATGACTTTTGGCAGGGCACGGGATGGGCAGGCAGGCATGCAACTTTGAGAACAAAATGAAGAAGCAGGAAAAATGGGCAATTGTAAGGATTTGAGCGATTTTGACAAGAAACACATTGCGATGACTAGGGACAGGCAAGCAGGCAGGCATACTTATTATTTTTTACTCTGCAATTGTACAAGTAACAAATTATAATTGTGATGTTTTTATCTTTAACTACTAACAGGTACATGAGCTTCCTGAAAGATTTTCTTGAGACAGCTGAGAATCACTTCATGCTTGACTATAAAGTGCATTACTACGTTTTCACTGATCGTCCAGAAGATGTTCCATCAGTGAACCTGACTAAGGGGAGGCATTTGAGTGTGATCCGGGTCCCAGGTTCGAACCGCTGGCAGGAGATATCAGCAGGAAGGATGAAGATCATCTCGACCACCATTAAAACTCGTATCAGCAAGGAGGCTGATTACATCTTCTGTCTTGATGTGGACAGCAAGTTCCATGCTCACTGGGGCGCCGAGTCACTAGGAAAGCTGGTGTCTGTGATACACCCAGGCTACTATGGCACAACCCGTAACAATTTCCCATATGAACAGCGTCCAGCCTCAAAGGCCTACATGCCCATGGACCGGGGTGATTACTACTATGGTGGGGCATTGATTGGAGGGTTGGTGGAGGATGTGTACATACTAACTAAGGAATGTCACAACAGGTTTGAAGAAGACGCAAAGAATTCCATTGAGGCTGCCTGGCAGGAAGAAAGCCACCTGAACAGGTACCTGTACTACAACAAGCCCAGCAAGGTGTTGTCTCCTGAGTATCTGTGGCAGGACATCCATGCCAGAAAAAAAGAGATCAAAGTTATTCGCTTCTCTGGGGTCATTAAAAACTATGCTGCCATTCGTCCCAATGTATAAGATATAGATTTTCAACCAGAGGAAGAAATTCAATTCTGGTGCATTATCAAAATTGTACCATGGAGTTTGGGCACCACCCTGTGGCCATTTCAACATTATGCACCCATGACCATGTATGGACTTCCAGGACTCCATTACCATAGCACCTGCTTCCATTAACAATCAACAGGGTCGATTCTAGGTCTGGTTCACTTCACCGTTTATATTAATAATATTGGTTCCGTTATAAATAACTGTAAACTCAATCTTTATGCATATTATACTGTTGTTTATGCTGTTGCACCTACGGCTGACCAGGCCCTTTCTGAGCTTCAATCTGCCTCTATATCCATACACAATGCAGTTTCTGAGCTTTATCCAGCCTCTATATCCACACACAATGCTGTTGTAGTGGGAAATTAATGTTGTTCACAGGACCAAATAATGACTGATCTCCACATGAGTTGCACAAGGCATGTTGTTTCTTTACAGATAACTATTCTAGTTGGCTGGCCAGAATGTTGAAGGTTTCCACAGTAAAATGTTTGTTCCCCCCCCCCCCGGGGTGGGACAGTTCAATTTCATGTAAATGTGTGAGGCCCGTTCTTTTGTAATGGTATTTGCGCCAGTACGGCGGTTCCACAGGAAACGTATGTTTTCCCACCTCGGAGGGGACATTTCAAATTCATGTAAATGTTAGGACACTGTCCTATTGTTGCTACCAAGGCTAGCGCCATTGAGACTATGAATAATTGAATCATGTAATGTGGAAGTGCCAAGCCTGTTTGTTCTATCACCGCTAAGTGAAGTGATTCCATTTGCCATGCAACGGGGGAGGAGTTTTGGGGATCACCTGGGGGCGAAGGTTAAATTGCTCTGCTGTTAGATTTGTTAGTTGAGTTCTAATCGTAAACCGAGACTCCGGGCAAGCTTATGCCCTAGCTGTGTGTTTAGATCTCTAGGATAATTGTAGTTTTTGGTAGGCTGAAGGATTTCAGAAAGTGAACTATATTGGGTATGTAACTTGTATTTCATTGTCCGGTTGTAGTGTTGTATTCTTATGCTCTGCAACTGGAATTAAATGTAATTTGATTGTGTACCGAGTTCCGTCTGAGTCTGCTACAGTTATTCCCGGTAAACCTCCGGAGGAGAGTTTCGGGTGTTCCTAACTACCCTGTTAACTACATTCACTAGTAGTCTGTTCATATTAAGACACACACACACACTTTGCTAGCAAGCTATTCCAGGTTTCAGGTTGTAATCACTGAGACGCGGCTATCCCGCAGCGTGGCAACTCAGCCGGCTCTAGAAGGGTTTCTGTTTGGCGATTCGGCAAAAGGAGCAAAGTTCAGCCCACTCTTGGGCATTCCTTATCCTTCGCCCCTATTATTCAGTTCAGTCTCCAGAGACATTTCTGCTCGTAAGGGCGGGCCGACGCTCATAGATTTCTCGCTGGCTGTTTCATGCGTATTACGTGATGACAGGTTAGCCCATACATATTATATACTTAGTGTGGCTCGGAGTGTCCAGGTTAGCTACCTTGGCGGATCCAGAGTTCACGCGGGCGAGGCCCTGGTTTGAACTTGCTTAGCTAACACAAACACATGGAGTCAGATTTATAGATATTAAATATCTACGAGGCAACTAAGATCAATAAGATCATTCTCCACGTTTTCTATTAAGCTATTAATTATCTGTTCAACGCAGAACATTGCCCCAAGGGAAAAGGAGACGTATCATTTATTAATGTATTAATTTAATGTGCATATTAATGGTATAATATTCTATTTCCTAAACTACACTGTTTCTGAGCTTGTACATTGGATGTTCTCCCCATTGAACGTGTTCATACTTATAAATATTTGGGCATCTGGATTGATGATAGGCTCTCTTTTAAAATGTGAAGAGTTAAACTGGGTTTCTTTTATTAACAAAAGTCTTGTATGACACTAAATAATAGAAAATTAACTTTTTGCCTGTCAGTGTTTATAAAAACACTATCTATATGGATGCCTCTGCTTCTGTGTTAAAAACATATATGCTGTATATCATAATGCCATTTTATTACAGGAGACAGGTTAGGGACACATTATTGTATCCTTTATCAGAAATTAATTAATTATCAGCTCTGTGATGTCATCATGGAGGAGTGGAAGAGGACTCCAGTGGCAACCTGTGAAGCTCTGGTGAACTCCATGCCCAAGAGCGTGAAAGGACAACTCCGGTGCAAAATGAACCTAGGGGTTAATAACACATTGGTACAGAGTCGACCGTTCTCTGGGTAATGTTTTCATGCTAATCGAATGTGCCCAGTTTTAGTGCGAACTGATAATTACTTTATAACGCTAGTTGTGAGGGCATGGCTGAAGTAAAAAGAAATCGCTATTATAGACCACTAACAAGGCTCAACGTAGCAACACACTTCCACTGTAGCATAATGAGGGTCCCTACATTAATTACAGTAATCAGATTACTTTGAACAAATGTAAAAGTAAATTGTTACCCAACTCTGGTCGACCGACCTCAATCCAATCGAAAACCGGTGGGATGAGTTAAAGAGGGCAGTTAATAAGTGCAAACCCAGGAGTCTGAAGGATCTTGAAATGATCTGTATAGAGGAATGGTCCAAAATCCCTCCATATGTGTTCCTTAACCTTGTCAAACATTACATGAAGAGACTCCATGCTGTTATTCTTGCCAGAGATGGTTGCACTAAGTACTCAATCAAGAAACCTTGATTTATTTTCTGTTAAATAACTGTATAAGATTGGTTGGTTCAATTGCATCATTAATTAAGTACAGTGTTTCTCACTTTGGGATTGTGAGTTTGTCTCTATAATTGTATTGTTTATATTTTTTACAGTATTGTTTGTGCATTGCCAGTCAGAGGTGCCAGTAATTTTGGAACCAACTGTTTACTTGGAAGTATATACTTTACCATCATCAGTGCAGTATGTATTTGTAATGTATGCATATTGAGATGCAGAACATAGTAACGATGGACCAGTGCAGGCCCATTTACAAACACTGTGGAATCACAGCTTGTAATTTCGTGTTCAAATGACCAAGTATCTATTGCAGTGTAGGAAATCATTGTCCTATCTAAAATTATTTTTTTAAATTTTTAAAATATCAAGAAATAGATGCTCTCCAACTTTTAAAGCTTGTCAATGAAGAATTATGTAATTCTATTTTCTCTCTGTGAAGGTCTGCACCTTTAATATGTCGGGTTAAAAAAAGGATTTTATGAAGGTATTGTATTGCTATAAGCCTTAGATTGTGGGCCTAATTTTACCCTAACACAAGGACTGAAGGTTGTGTACTTTACACCATGCAATCATTGCCCAGCCTGTTCTATTGCACTTTTTATTTCATAAGAATTGTGTCCTCAGTTTTGCATGCTGATTGATTGATTGGTTGGTTGATTGGTTGATTGTTTGATTGTTTGAATAATCCCATTATACTGGATATGTGATAGATTTTTTAAAGAAATAAATTCTGCTGTTTGTTACTTCATCTTTTACTGACAATCACACTAATTATTTTTAAAGAAATAAATCTTCTGCTGTTTGTTACTCCATCTTGTACTGACAATCACACTAATTGTTATTAAAGAAATAAATTCTGCTGTTTGTTACTTCATCTTGTACTGACAATCACACTGATTGTTATTAAAGAAATAAATTCTGCTGTTTGTTACTTCATCTTGTACTGACAATCACACTAATTGTTATTAAAGAAATAAATTCTGCTGTTTGTTA
>JACXGM010039612.1:0-10532 GCA_016801145.1 Umbra pygmaea
TTGATCTATTAAATAACTGAAGGACACAGTAATATATCAATAGTGAAATTAGGTTTATTGGATGAACCGAAAATGTTCAATATGCATCAAAATGAAATTAGACAGGTGCATAAATTTGGGCACACCAACAGACATATCACCTCAATATTTAGTTGAGCCTCCTTTAGCAGAAATAACAGCCTCTAGATTTTTCCTATAGCCTGTAATGAGTGTGGATTCTGGATGAAGGTATTTTGGACCATTCCTCCTTGCAAAACATCTCCAGTTCAGTAGGTTTGTTATTTGCTGAGCATGGACAGCATGCTTCAAATCACCCCACAGATTTTCAATGATATTCAGGTCTGGGGACTGGGATGGACATTTCAGAACATTGTACTTGTTCCTCTGCATAAATACCAGAGTAGATTTTGAGCAGTGTTTTGGGTCATTGTCTTGCTGAAATATCCAGCCCAGGCATAACTTCAACTTTGTGAACCTTATTCCTCTACATTATTAACTTATAACCTTATTCCTCTACATTATTCTCAAGTATTTGCTGATATTGAGTGGAATCCATGCAACCCTCAACTTTAACAAGATTCCCAGTACCGGCACTGGCAACACAGTCCAACAGCACCAAATTTCACTGTGGGTAGTAAGTGTTTGTCTTGGAACGCTGTGTTCTTTTGCCGCCATGCATAACACCCCTTGTTGTGACCAAATTACTAAATTTTTGTTTCATCAGTCCACAGCACCTTCTTCCAAAATTAAGCTGGCTTGTCTAAATGTGCGTTTGCATACCTCAAGCTACTCTGTTCACGGCATGTGTGCAGACAAGTCTTCTTCTGCATCACTCTTTTGTACAGCTTCTCCTTGTGCAAAGTGTGCTGAATTGTTGAACAATGCACAGTGACACCATCTGCAGCAAAATAATGTTGTTGGTCTTTAAAGGTGGTCTGAGGGCTGTTTTTGACCGTTCTCACCATCCCTCGCCTTTGCCTCTGATATTTTACTTGGCCTGCCACTTCTGGCCTTAACAAGAAATGTGCCTGTGGTCTTCCATTTCCTCACTATGTTCCTCACAGTGGACACTGACAGCTTAAATCTCTGCGATAGCTTTTTGTAGCCTTCCCCTAAACCATAATGTTGAACAATCTTTGTTTTCAGGTCATTTGAGAGTTGTTTTGAGGCCCCCATGTTGCCACTCTTCAGAGGAGAGACAAAGAGAACAATAACATTCAATTGGCCACCTTAAATACCTTTTCTCATGATTGAATGCACCTGTCTGTGAAGATCAAGGCTTGATGAGCTTATCAAATCAATTGTGTGTTACCAATTAATCAGTGCTAGGTAGTTACAGGTATTCAAATCAACAAAATGACAAGGGTGCCCAAATATATGCACCTGTTTAATTTTATTTTGATGCATATTGCACAATTCTCTATTAATTTGATGAACCTCATTTCAATACTGAAATATTACTGTATCCTTCATTTATTTGATAGATCAAAATTTAATTGCTGATCCAAACACCCAATTATTTATAAATGAAAATCATGGAAATTGTCAGGGGTGCCTAAACGTTTGCATATGACTGTAACTTATTAATCTATTTTACATCAGTCTGCCCCATGTCAGTTTCTGTAACATCTGGGAAAGGTGATGCAGATCCTAGTGGAGTGTTCTCTCATTAAGGTCCAAAACTGAAGGACTTATGTATTCATTGTCATTTCCAATTATCTTTTGCTATAAAGTGATGTTTAGTTACATATTATTTTATTATATTTCTGACATTATTTCACTTATTAGTAGGCCTATGATTGAAAGGCAAACTAAATAAGTCAAACTAAATAACATTGTGTTTTGGTTTGCAGATAACCTCGGTTGATTATGCTAATTCACCATGGGCGAATCTCATAACAATAGCAGCGTGGCCATAAAGTGCATGGCGCAAGACCTGGCGGACAATTGCCCCGACACTTTTATGGCAAGCAACGAATTGGACTATGACGTTCCACTGGAGGAGATACCAGACACCACGCAGGGTTGTGCGTTTTTTATATCCACAATTGTCATAGCTGTGGTCCTGGTCTGTATCATCTTCGTATGTGGCATTGGTAACTGTCTGTTCATTGCTTCTCTGGCGCGATATAAAAAACTCCGCAACCTCACTAACCTCCTCATTGCAAACTTGGCAGTGTCTGATATTCTGGTGGCTGTAGTGTGCTGTCCATTTCTGTTGGACTATTACGTAGTGAAGCAGCTATCATGGGACCACGGGATCGTGCTGTGCGCCTCTGTCAACTATTTACGCACAGTGTCCCTTTACGTATCCACCAACGCGCTTCTGGCCATAGCAGTGGACAGGTGAGTGCAACTGGTGAAAACCACCTCAGTCACGCAAAAGCGGCACAACCAACAGTTAAATGATTTTAAAAACCTTTACATTTTGTTGTTGCATTAATCTGATTAAAGATGTAGGCCTACATTTGGCATATTTTTTAAAAACTGAGTGTTGGTATAGCTTAGAACATCTCAGTTTAAATGCATTTAACCTATTTCACAATACATGTCACCTCTTATCGTTCTTTGGAGCCCTTTATACAACAACTATAAACATGTGAATGCATTCAGTGTTACCATTTTCACTGCTGGGGCGTGTGAGTTCAACAGTGCTCATATTCAACACTGGGTGACAGGATGACGTCTCATATTTAAGCCCTCCTAATAAGCTTTTTGTTGGGCGCTTGTGTGCATGGCAATGAGCATTCTATTTGTGTGTGGTAATGAACAGTTTATGTAAAATAGATGCATGGAGGAACATGCTGTTAATGCACAACAGGTAGCTACAGTACCCTATTTATCATGAGGCACTGAATACATGTGAAATAAAAAATGTAGTATAAAACAGTATATTTTAATGCATGACACAATATATGTGATAATTTATTTGAAACTCATAAATATGTTTTAAACATTACATTATTTTGTCTTCAAAGAAACAACATTGAATGAAAAATAATACATTATAACCAAATATCATAATGCAAAATACTTATTTCATTACAGCCATGTCCTTTGGTCAAATTTCAGAAAGGACAGCAGCAATGGATTTCCTACTTTCCCACTTCGACAGACAACTATTCTTCTATACATTCTTAGGAGTGGTGTAGTCTCACTCATAACTTGTAGCCTTTTCATATTTTGGTAATTCCTACAGTGCAGTGCCATTTGGACCTCAACATTGTTGTAAAAAAATATATTTTTTAATGTGTTATGTGTTCAGAAAAAGGGCATGTTTAACTGGCCAAACACAGGCATATTGGCCAAACACAGGCATATTGTTAAAACCAGACCATGAGATACACAGATAACTATCTGAAAGTGTTAGCAATGCATGTATTCATCCAGATTTACATTCACTTGAACCGGGCGGGGGGGAGTTTCTCCCCATTATATTGTGTCCAATTTAATGGTACAATATGTAGTTTTCCAAAACAATAACAAAAGATGTACTTTACATTAAAAAAGCAAACCTAACTATATTCACATTACAGATATTTGTTAGTTGTGTACTACCCAAATGTTTCCACCAACTTTCAAACACATAGAAATTTGTAATTTAATTCGAAGTCACTGGACGTTTCATTTTGTCACCCGTCAATGGCGTCATATAACATTTGACTCCTCTAGTTGCTCTAAGTTCCAGGGAACCACCAAACATAATGTGAATAAAGTAATAATATATTTAACAATACATTACTTTGTCAGTGAACATTTTTTCTGCCGGAGACGCTAGATTGGCAGGTTGTCATTGACGACGACAACAAAACCCATGATCCAACGCTACTTCTCAACGTCATCAAAGTACATGTTTTGCTATTGTTTTGATTGAGAGACCCCTAGTGGCCAAAAACTACATACTGGGATCTCATCCTCAGCAGGTCCAGGATGGATCACATGTTTCCTCCAAGCAAGTTTTTTTCAGTCTGATTCTTATTACACTGCTCGTTCAACATGGAAGCCTTAATACATGTGTAGGTCTGTACACATTTGTCAACTACCAACCACAACTGAATTTACAGGTGCCCAACCTACACACAAGGAGTTGCAAGAGAGCAACGTGACAATGTGCCTGTGTCCGACTAACCACCTGTCCACCATAGGCAGTGCTGTACCGATTTGCACTGTCCCATGCTGGGCCAGTCGCCAGAATGTCGAGAACACCCTGCCAACCTGGGCCACCATGACAGTTGTGCTGTGAAGCAGTAACATAGATCCCTGTGCCTGTGGCCCCCCATCCCAAAAGATATGCAAAACATTTGAACGTATTGTTATATTATGATTTGAAAGTACCAGTCTAGGGTCTCTGCATGCTACAGTGGTCTTAGTTGCTGCCTTGCCTGGTCATGGCTTCTTTGAATTTGCCCAGAGCTCCAACATAATATATTGCAAATTGGTAAAGAAAAATTGGACACTGCTGATCAGGGTAGACACTCACACTGAACTAAAATATAAACGCAACACTTTTGTTTTTGCCCCCGTTTTTCATGAGCTGAACTCGTAGACATTGTCAATGTACACAAAAGGCCTATTCCTCTCAAATATTGTTCCCAAATCTGTCTGAATCTGTGTTCGTCAGCCCTTCTCCTTTGCCAAGATAATCCATCCACTTCACAGGTGTGGCATATCACAATGCTGATTAGAAAGGTGTGCTTTTGGCTGGCCACAATAAAGGCCACTCTAAAATGTGCAGTTTTACTGTATTGGGGGTCCGAAAACTAGACAATTTCTGGTGTGACCACCATGTGCACAGATATTGACATGTTCAGGACCATAGACAACACCACACAGTGCATTAGAATGGCTCTAAACAAAAACAAAACTGTTGCATTTATATTTTTGTTTAGTGTAATAATTTAAGCAGAATAACCTTGACAGGTTGTTGTTGAGCAACTTCTTGTGTGCAGGGCTGGCTCCTTTGAATTCAATCCCCATTGTATAGTTGGGGAATGTGTAACCTCCCACATATGTACCATGTTAAGGCTTTCATGTTGAACAAGCAACGTGATAAGAATTGAAAGGTGAAATGTTTGGAGGAAACAACATATATCCTGCACATGCTGAAGGGATGCCGAGAAGACGAGTTTTAAAAAGGAATTGGACGTAAAAAATGGTAGGTGAGTAAAATGTGAAAAAAAACATTAATATGTAAATAGCAATAAATATTTACAGTTGTCAATCTTTTAATATACTATATTTTATTAACAAAATGTCCACACATTTAGGGACATTTCCCACCCTGTTAGGACACATAGGAATACAACCTGGAACCTAAGGAGAATTTATTTTAGGCTAAGTTAGCAAAACTCTTGTTGTGGACAAGATTAAGCAGCATCACATCTGTTCAGTGAGTTGTGGAGCTGCAGACAAGGCAGGTTCAGTGTATTGGACAAGACAAACTGGGAGGGGGTAACAATTAGGAAAAAAAAAATATTTTTTATTTTTTATGCTTTATTCTTTGCCATTTCCACAAGGGTGTAGCACAAAGGATTTGATGTGTGAATCCACACAAAAAAAGATTATACACTTATTCACATTCCAATAACATGAATTCGATCCTTTTCACGGTCAAAAGACTGTCTAGCACCCACACCTTCCTCTTTCTTCTTCAAATTATTACTCCTACGTAGCATGTAAACCTAGTCAAAATCTTGCAATACCGTACAAATAACACAAAATATGCATTTATAAAAAACATAATCACTCTTAATATAAGGAAAAATATAATAAAATGATTAATATAGTTATGGTTCTAACACTCTGGGCCCTAATTGCCTATGCCGAAAGCATAACAATTATCTTGTTCAATATTTGAATAGTCATAATACTACTTCCTTTTCTTTTAAACAGTTCTTTTAGAAAATTAAACATTTCTATTAAATTTTTATTCACAGTCTTTATGAAGGTCTTATTATTCTTCTGCTTCTTGCAATAAGCAGAGTTTTGTTATTGGCCTTTCCAACTGAAATTTTTTGTCTGAATATAAGCACGGCGGACAGTACCAGAAGCATCTGGTGTGGTCCTGAGGATTTTTCCCAAAATCCAAGAATTTCTTAGGGCAAAATTATCCACAATGAGAACATTGTCACCCAGTACTATGTTTCTTTTCAATTTCTGCCACTTCTGTTATTCTTGAAGTAACTGCAGATATTCTTTAGTCCATCTGAACCAAAGGAGGTCCGCCATGTATTGCATTTGCCTCCATCTTCTACATGCGTAACAATCCTCTTTTACAAAAACTCCTGGTGGCATGGCTGGCTCTTTTTTATAAGCAGCCGATGATTCGAAGTCAGAGGTTCCAGGTCATTTGGGTCATCTGATGCTTTAGTAGTTGGTCGGTCTTTTATAATGGCTTCAACTTCACACAAGACTGTGCCCCTCATCATCTAACATCTGTTGATTCAAAACAGAATTCAAAATCTTTCGAACTGTGCGGATTTGTCTTTCCCACACTCTTCCTTGATGCAATGCTGCCGGGGTATTGAAGATCCACTTGATTCTTTTTTGGACTAAAACTTTGGCTATCTTGAAATAATTCTTGAATAGCTTCTTTAAGCTCTCTTTCAGCACCAACGAAGTTCATACCATTGTCCAATTGAATTGTAAACACCTGTCTGGCATATGGCGTTTATGCATGATAAGGTATCAAGACTTGGCCACCTCAATATGAACTACTCTTATGTTCAGACACGTAAATAACATTCCATTCCTATTTACAATGCTGCATCCTCGCTTTATTAAGGACCAAAATAATCCACTCCTGAATGTGTAAAGGGAGGATAATCTGGCAACGGTCTCTTGGTAGATCTGCCATTTTCTGTTTGTTTACTTTGTTTAAACCTTCTGCACACTGTGCATTTTAGAAATAAACATCTGTTTTATGTATATGCTTCAGAATCAATTACATTACATAATGCTTTTTTTAAAGAATTGCTGGATGCTTAGCAGATTCTGGCATTGCGGACTGATTTAAATGACCACCTACTCGTCATCCTGGGTCCAGTTTGTACAGAGGACTATTCCTTATGGTTACTGCTTTGCCAAAGACGTGAATTTGTCAAGGAGTGTCTGTCTTTGACTGTAACGAATCAGACTCAGTTCTGCATTTTCCACATCTTCTACTGAAAGAGTGTTTTTTGTCAGTGTCTGTTTCAACTTGAACATTTGAGTTTGCAAATGCGCTTTTTGTCTGTTTGGAGTATTTTCAATTTGACCTATGGTAGCTTGAATTTCACATCTCTTGTTTGATAGGTGTTGGAGTATTTCCTTCAGCCTCAACATCCAAGCAATTGCTCTCTTCATTCTGAATAATACTCAATCATTTTATCCACAGATATCGATTTTCCATACAATTTACTATCGACACACTTTACTACAGCAGATTTTTTTTCAATTACACTTCAATTGCACCTGTCTGATCTGGTCGCCAAGACCATTCACTTTCATGTTTGCAAAGGAATTCTGGTCCTTTGACCCAATTATCTTTTTCATTACGTTTTCCATTTTGATGCCTCTAGAGGCCATGCCTGCTGGATTTAGCAAGGTGTTGTAGACATACCTCCACTGTGAGGACTCAGAAGCTTCTCTGATGAAGGAAACCCTATTGGCATCAAATGTTTTAAACCGTGAAGCTTCATTCTCAAGGCATTGCAATACTGTGAGACTATCGGTCCAGAACACAGTCTTTCAGTGATAACTGAAGCTCTTGTTTTAACATTTTACAGCAACATCTGCTGCAGTCAACTCCATTCTAGGGATTGTTATCTGCTTCCGAGGCGCAACTCTGGATTTACTCATTACGAATGAACAGTGTTTTTCTCCTTGCTCATTTGTGAGTACTAGATAGGAAATGGTTCCATATTCATTTTCACTTGCATCTGTGAAATGATGTAATTGAGCAGACTTCTTAGTAGTTCCAAAATTGTCTGGCTTGAAGCATCTGCTTACACTGAAGTTTGACAATTGTTGTATGTCCTTTTGCCAAGTCTACCATTTTTGTGCTTGCTTTTACGGCATGTACTGATCCTATCCTAATTTGTCTTTGCACAGTTGTTTCAAAATGAGTTTCACTGGAAGGATACAGGGTGCTACAAGACCAAGAGTATCGTATATGGAACTCACTACTGAAAGCATTCCTTTTCTCGTAGTAGGTTTCACCTGTACATTGATGGAGAATCTGAATGTATCTGATTCTGTGCACCACCATACTCCATGAGCTCTTTCAATTGATAGATTGCTTTTGTTGAAATCTAAGTCCCTTATCTCTTTGGATCTTTCCTTTTTTGGAAATGACAACAGGACTTCTCTGCTATTGCTCACCCACTTAGTCAAAATGAATCCACCTTTAGAGCACATAGATATCAGACTTTGGGATAGTTTGATTGCGGCCTCAGAGGCAACATATTTTAAGCAATCTTCCATGTAAACGTTTGAGAATACTATTGGCCACTTCAGCTGTTTCCACTGTTTTTCCATCCATTGCAGCCTTTCGCAAAGCAAAGCATGCATAACTGTGAGATGATGATGCCCCGAACAGGTGTACTGCCATCCTGTATTCCTCTGTAGGCTTGCCTAGATCTCCTTCAGGCCACCGCAAAAGATCTGAATCATAATCTGGGAAAACATTGATTCGATATCTGCCATGATAGCAATTGGCTCTTGTCTGAATCGATTTAGCACACCAATGAGAGTTTTGGTAAGGTCAGGTCCCTGCAACAGTTGATTATTCAGTGAGAAGCCCTGGTTGGTCGCCATGCAGTTTAAAACAACCCAATTTTTTTTTTTTTCAGGTGATATATCCCATGGTGTGGAATATATCACACTCTGTCCGTGCATTCCAGTTGTTCTAAAGGCACTTTTTTAGCATAGCCTTTGTCAATTATGCCTGACATGAAAGCTTTATAGCCTTTGTGAAACTCTGAGTTCCTGCTGAGCTTTCTTTTCAGACTGATGGCTCTTTGTTCTGCTATGCACTTGTTGTTTGGAAGCTTATCAAAACCTTTCTTAAGGGTAATTTTATTCAGTAATGTCCATCTTTATACTGTATCAACTGCTCAATGCACTACATGAATTTTAGGTGTTGTGACATTTTAGCTTTGTCACTATAATTACATTCAGGGAAGTCTGCATTGAATTGCTCCACTAACAGCGTTTCAATGTCCACCACTGCAATCCTGTTCACAGTGAAACTTGGAGTTCTGACCTGGTCCGATTCGGTGCTCCCGTCTTCCATTTTGATCTGAAGCCATTGTAGTGCCTTCTCAATGTACGCTGAAGCAATTTTGAGTTCATCACCGTAATGATGTTGCAATAACCATCTTGCCTCTTTATATCCATTTTCTGCACTCAAATGTCCACAACTCTTCACCAGGTCTTGTGGTTCACCACTGGTATATTGCTTAAAATAGAACAGCTTGTCCTTGTTGTTCTCAGTTTTACTCTCTATGTTATTGCCAAAGGCTCGCATAAATGATCTGAAGTTAAGAGGATCACTAAGGAAGATTGGTACATCTCTTTGTGGAAGTTGGGACAGATGTTTTTGTTGTTTTACTAGCATTTGTGTGATCTCATTTTGTCTTTACATTATTTGAAAGAAATTGTTTTCTAAGCTTTCAGATTTTGGGACATTTTGACTGGCATTATGAAGTTGTGTTTGTTCAGCAACAGACTTTTGTTTTCTTCTGATTGCAGCTTGAACATCAGAATCATTGTCAGGATTTTTCTTAAGTCTTGACCTCTTCATCCAAATTCATGCCCTGGTTGAACATATTTTTGCACTCATTCACCAGAATTTTCATGTTCATCATAAACGTTCAGTTATGCATTAGAAACAGAAATTGCTGTCTGCAGCTTTAATTGCTCTAATTTCATTTTCAGGTTTATCTCTTCTACTTGTAGAGCTTGTTTTTTTTTAAAGCAGCGGCTTTTGCCAACAGAGCAGCTTTCTCAGCCTCTTCTTTCACTCGTAAAATTTAACTTGAATTGGTGACTGATGATGCGACAGAACTATTTCCAGCTGACGAACCTGCTCTACTCTTTTTTCTTACTGCTGAAGCAACTTCAGAAACACTGTCACCTGGTTCAATGTCATCATTTTTTGCAGCACTTCCATCCTTTACATGTTCAATCCACTGTTCAGTAGCAAGAAGAGAATCCCACATTTATTTTATAATTTTGGCTCAAACCAGATATGCTGATCATCTTCCTTTTCATCATCCAGCAAAAGCTCTTGAACATTTTCATTTAACTCAATGAATTCCTGTTCTACTGTGCGACAGTAAGTCACATGGTTACAGTGTTGCCATGTCCGCGGTTTTCTAGCCAAATTGGGCTATTTTTAAATCAATTTGGCGGTAGAAAATATATTGGTCGCGGGTTGCGGTTTTTTGGGCTATTTTTAAACAACCACATCTGCAGCATTTTCCTTTAAATAAATAAATGTGACCTAGGCTGTATGGTGCAGCCTGTGCCAGGTATGAGAGGAGCTACTG
>JACXGM010039613.1:0-10512 GCA_016801145.1 Umbra pygmaea
AAAAAAACCTAAATATGTTGACATATAACGTAACTCAGGTTTTCAAAATAGTTTCCTGAGAACGTAATTAGGGAGAAATTCTGAGATGTACGGTTGAAACGTAAGCCTGGTACGTTTACAAAACATAAAAAAGTCAGTTTACCTTAACCTTACCCTAACCTTAACCTCACCCTAAACTTAACCTCACCCTAACCTTAACCTTAACCTTACCCTAACCTTAACCTCACCCTAACCTTAACCTCACCCTAACCCTAACCTTAACCTTACCCTAACCTTAACCTCACCCTAACCTTAACCTCACTAACCTTGCTTGTTATTCCTGAACTAAACTTTCCCAGAGTACTTTAAATTGTAAATGATTGGTCTATTCTTGGAAATGTTCTGGTAGAATGGTGATTCAATACATAAAAAATAGCATTTTGATTGGTGTAAGTCTGCCTACGTAATGCGGCAAAATTTCCATTATGTACGGTTACCCACGAAATGCCATGAGAATGCGTTGGCCTGCCTCAGCAGAACAAATACCTTTGTAGCTACTTCCTTTCCTTGTCAAGTGTGATATATAATCATTACTAATGAATGAATTCTTAATATAATAATGCAAGAATTGGTTACATTTTATTTGAATAGTCAAAATTACTTTCTGTACGTGCTCTATAGATATTGATAATAAAACAATTTAATTTAATATAACTGTCAAAAGATGAATGGTTCGGTTTAGGGTTATGGTTAGTGTTAGTGTTAGCTGATAGTCTGTAAATGATGTACATATGAATTGTCAGACTAAATCAATACCCACTAAATAGAACCTGCGCTATTCAAGCAGAGCAGTCTTCACAGGACCTTACACCTCCAAAGCAGGGTGTGACCTTTAACCTCCCTAACCCTGCAGGTTGACAGGAAGTGGAGGAAGGGAAGTAGTTGGAGGTTGGGGGGAGCCATGTGTGGCTCTGACATCCGTTGTGCTGCCGGACAGGAAGCTGAGGTGAGTGGCAGGGGGAATCATCTGTTGATCATCTGGAATGCTGGGGGGGGCAACTAGATCCACTGAAAACATCCGTACAGCAGCACAAGTATTCCTCCTACGGGTCAAAAACATTCCAAGGATGCTCACGGAGGATGGGATTGGTTATTCGAGACCCAGGGCTTACATTGCTGTAATATACCCAAGACGCACAGTGATACCACCAGCACTCCCAGTCAACAAAATGACTGACCACACAGAGAATGTTATTAGGTAGAATAGAACGGACAAGGCCCTGACAGACTGAAACCTTATACACAACGGCATGGCTAAGGAGATCTAGAATATAGGCCCTCTGTTGCATTTCTGGAGGATCTTAGAAGCATTTGTGGATTTTCTGCCCCAAATAATCATAATTATACAAAGCAGCTGCAGGTTTTTATACGATAACATCTCCTATTTTTCTACTACTGATGTGTCATTCAAAACTGCTATTTTTGCAATAGGTACACATAAGTATTCAAGGTATTTATATTGCAAAGATGAAGATGAGACAAGAGTACAGACTTTTATTTTGTCTGTTTCAATAGAGCCATGCTTTACCAACTAAGAATAACAGCACTTTCAGATTTCCATCCTCCCATTTCATGTATTATCGGGACATTTAGCTCACAGGCATGGACGCCACCAGGGATGAAAATATATTATATCGGGGCCGTAGAATCATCCTAACTGTTCATAATTGATTAGGTTTTTCATGATGCATTGATTGCGGACACAAAAAAGCTGTGAATGTGTCTCAGTCGAACCCCAGATTAACATTTGTTAAAGAGTAGAGAGATCAGCCAGTACAGGTTTAGAACACAGTTTTATGGACAGATAATTTGGTGAAATCTCATCATAGTTATGGGAAGGGAAATGTTTTGGCATATATTGGAGCAAGTTTACACAAATTCAATTTAGTATATTTTTGCCATCAGCACCCCTTAGTCTTTCACAAAGTTATCAATCAAATTTTGGCAAATATAATATCTTTTCATAAAAAGATCATTCATAAAATAGTTATTTAATTGACTTGAATGGGGAAAGCCCTTCTATTCATTCTATTTCTATTAGTGAAACCCTATACCATGGCCAAAGTCCATTCAGTTAGAGTACAGTACAATCATAGTCAATTACAATAACAAAAATCAATCACAACAGCCACGAACGAACATATTCAATGAAGGTTAATAATGTATCCATAAAATAATGTTAAAAATGTACCCATGATGTGGACCTTGATGTTAATTACACAGCTGCCCCATGTCAAGTCCCAGCCAAGTAAACTGTAACAGACTCTAATAGACTCTACAGACACAGATGTAATTGAATTTGGTTTCCCACTTGTTACACTAGCTCTCGTTTGCCCTGGACCGTGTACAAGAGAAGGTCTATCTCCTGGCCTGGCTGGATGTGGCCCTCTAGCATTGCCGTATTAGGGCTAAGTGGTGGGAGGGTGGCTGGTCTACAGGGAAGCCAAACTGCAGACAGTGTGGCGCTGCGGGCATGGCTACACCAGTAGACCTGGGTTCAATTTTTTTTTTGATTCTTTCAAATTCTTCAGCTGTGGTCCATTGAGCTCCACTGTCAACAAGGGACCAATGGAATCATCTTAAAGGCCTAAAACTTGTATTCTGGCACATTCCATTGCTACAGTCAGGCTAAATGTAATACTTAAGTCATTTAATGGGAAACAAAGTACTTATTGGACCCAGGTCTGGTTCAGAACAGCCTTGGTCTGCCTTGAGCTAGGCTGGGTTTTCTATACCTGAATCCGAGAGGGTCTCGAGATTTTGTCAGAGTATACCTCCAGCAGAGGACCCCCTACAGTGCCGTGCTGTCGGAGCCTCAGCGTTGCTTGCCTCCAGAAGGCCTGTCAAAACAAGGCTTTTTATTTGCGGGGCACCTAAATGTGTCGTGGTGGTGAGTCCAGGCTCTGACATTGACAAATGGCCCTGTCTGCTGAGTATGTACTTGCCGCTGCAGAATTATGATCTGAGATAACTTTATTTGTATAACGAGAGACGGACGATTAATGCAAATTCAAATTCGAACACCTGATGAATTCACACAAACTCATCTGTTCTCCTGAAAAATAATTTAGTTAGTCTCCTACTTTTTCCGAGGGGAGTATAAAAGTAACAGTGTGGTTTTGCCCAGCGCATAATAGTCTGTTTGCTTTCGGTTGCAGCAGAGAGCGATTAGTCTCCTCTGAAATAACAAAAGACTACCTGTGTCTACAGGCAGGGATCAAGCCACACGTATGTAATGTGATCGGACCCGCTCATGGATGGCAAACAGCGCAGGTATTGATTTTTTTTGCGCCAGGAGATATTGTCACTTTAATGAGAGCCCGGCCTATCTGATTCAATAGCTCTGAAGTCAAGCATTTGTGACAAGGTAAACAAACCTGTGTGTATGTGTTTGTGTTTGTGTGGGGTTGTGTAAGCCTGTGCCTGGGTGAATGAGTGTGTATGTACATCAGTGTATGGTTTGAGCGGCGATAAGGTGGTTAACATGAGGGGAGGTCTCACCATAATCCCCCAAAACAGACAGCGCTGATGACAAGGGAGAGGTGTCTCGGAAAAAAACTATACCTCTCTCTCTCTCTCTCTCAGGGGAAGGTGCATGCTCCTATCACTGCCCACCATCCCATGTCAGAAGCTATCCCCCCTATCCTCCACTCCACTCTTTGATTCAGTGCCAAAGCAAACAGCGGACTGCTGACGGCCGCCCCATGTTCCCATGGCGACTAAGCATGTGCCGTGCACGGCGCTGGTCTTGAAGATTTGGATCTAAAAGCAGACAGGGAGGCGGACAAACAAAGAAGTCGATTCAGGCGAGCCTGGCCCAAGCCGCTTCGGATGCAGGCAGGCAGAACTTTGTGCCGGACACTTTGTCTGCGACGAGGATACACGTGCAGAAAACCCTCCAACGTCCAGCAGACTTATCGTGTCCAATCAGGCAAGCGATATTAACACAGTATGTCACTCGGTAAGTAAAACTGAACAAAGAGCTAGCTTGTCAAGGTTTGTAAAGTTCCATTAATAATGGGAAATAACAGAGTTTAAGTTGGCATAATTAGCCAACTAAAATGTTGGGACACATTGTTCATGTACAAAAATACAGCCAACACCACACGTAGAAATATAAGTGTGAAATGAATGAGGGGGATTGCAATAATAGAACACAGGGGCTTTAAGAAACTTATGTTTTACAGTATGTTTCTGTAGGCTCTCTTTGTCATTACAAAAGTGCAACTCCTTAGCTTGTAAATTGGACCACCATTAAGGCATTGGACATATGTTAGTTTAAGCCTCAGAGTCACAAGCTGGTGTTAGTCACTCAGACTTAGAGAAAGCTTCCCCAAACAGACACTGGAAAACCACACTTGGAACATCTGAATAAATAACTGTTGTCAGAAAAACAAACTAAAAAGCGTTTTTACAGCTCAAATATCCTCAAAAGTGTTGTATTGTAGTGAGTATCAACAAAAGAGGATGGTTAGCAGCCAGAAATAGAAAGCAATTAGTTTAACTGGCTACAAAACTTCTGTGACATCAGCGAGAGAAAAACAAGTAAAATGTATAACTTGATGTGTAACTGACAATTTGTGCCAAATAAAACCTGTATAAATCAATGCCATCATTTATTTCCAAGCCACCCTTGGGTTCTGAATGGTCTCTGAGGTTGGCTCTGGTTCAGGCCCACTGTGTTATTGTTGATTAAAAGGGATTAATGTGGAGATTGCAGTGAGTCTCCTCTCAAAGTCCTGCTCTAAACTCCCACCAGCTCCAGCAGTTATACCATGTCACCATGATGAGGAATATAGGCCGAGTACTGTATGAAAGCTTCTTTACAACAAATAGCTTAGTCCACCTTGGCATTAAGAATTAATAATAATAGTACAATAATTAGTAATAATAGTCTCTGTGTCTGTATCAATCATGAACGCACTGGTTTCATAAATCAGATATCCTCATTTCATAAGCTTTTGTGAAGGATCATTAAATGTTTGCAACAATATTTCATGTTACTAGGGAGATGATAGTAAATGATCTCGTATTTTAAAATAGCCTATTATGAGAAATCTCCTAAGAGAGAGAGAGAGAGAAAGGACAGACCAGACTGTACAGTTTTCAGGAAGTGTCCTGTACTGAGGGTGGAGGTGGCGGACGGGTGGGGGGAGAACAAGGGAGGGGATAGCATCAGATGGCCTTCTGTGGAAAGATGGACACACTGGCCACAGCCACGTCCCTGACAGGTTTATATGATGACCAGTGCTGTCTGTCTGCTGGAGCCGTCGTCGCTCTTCTACAGGCGGGCCAAGTCTTGACTGGGGTTGGGACTGTGGCTGGAAACATAGGCCTCATGCAACCCTTATGACACGTGTCCATGCGTACTCAGGACTGGTAGCAGACCACACTTAAGTGATGGTAATTGAGTCATTATATTAATAAAGAGGCTCATTGTAGCCTATTTGAAGAAGTCAGTCAAGCACACAGGCACACAAAAATGAAAGCCCATAGATACATTGACACAATTCTTATACACACACAAGCAGACACAAAGACGCTACTAAGAACGACTTAGTTTGAGGCCACAGTTTCAATGTAAAATAATTAAATTATCCACACCTGCAGCATTTTAAATTGCAATTAGTGTATGTGTGTAAATAGTCAATGAGTTTGTTAGTTCACATGTGGATGCACTGAGCAGGCTAGATACTGAGCCATGGGGAGCAGAAAATAACTGTCAAAAGTCCTGTGTAATAAGGTACTGGAACTGAATGAATTTGGAAATGGATTTAAAAAGATATCCAAAGCCTTGCAAATGCCAATCATTACTGGTAAATCACTTATTTGGAATACCAAGTGGAATATTTGGGTATCTCTTGATACCAAGACATGTTCAGGTAGACCAAGAAAGATGTCAGCCAAAACTGCCTGAAGAATTGTACTGGATACAAAGAAAAGCCCACAGGTAACCTCGGGTGAAATACAGGGTGGTCTGGAAATAGATGGTGGGGTTGTTTCAAGGAGCACAATACGACGATACTTGAACAAAAATGAGCTGCATGGTCGAGTTGCCAGAAAGAAGCCTTTACTGCGCCAGTACCACAAATAAGGATACAATATGCCAGACAACATCTTGACATGCCTCACAGCTTCTAGCATACTGTAATTTTGTGTGACGAGACCAAAATATAGCTTTATGGTCATGACCATAAGAACTACATTATGCTTGGAGAGGGGTCAACAAAGCCTATAGTGAAAACAAATCCACCGTTTTGGGGGGGTGTGAGCTCTAAAGGCATGAGGAACCTTGTGAATATTGATGTCAAGATTAATGCAGCATGTTATTGGACAACACTGGCAGACAATTTGCATTCTTCTGCACGAACGCTGCACATGGGAAACTCTTGGACGCTCTTGGATATTCCAGATTAATGTCGGCCTTCGGCCTCGTAGCTTCTCACACTGCTGAGGTGTGCGGTTATTCCCTGGCAACGCACAGTCTGTTGTGTGTTAATGCTTACATAAACAACATTTAATCTCATCTGTGTGGTGCCACGGAAAGCGCAGAGTGAGCGTTGATTCTTGTACTACCTAGATTCTTTGTTTTGGGTACCAGTCACCCCTATTTAGTTAGCAGCCGACTGCGGCTTAAGTTTTTTTTCTACCGAGTTAAAATCAAATTCAAGAACTATACTCCTGGCATTGGTTTCCTTTTCTCTACATGATACCAACATTGTTACATTGTTCAACAAATGTATATACCCTAAGTTCTGTGGAAGTAAATAGTAAATATATGTACTTTCTGTACAGTGAATGGGGATACATTGATGTTGGTTCTCCACATCAACCACAGATACATTAAACTACCTGTAGAAAACAAATGCAACAATATGCATACAGTTTGTGTAACTGTAAACGCACAATTTCAATGTGCCACACTTGTTGTTATTTTATTGTTAAATTATTGTAGTTGTGTGTTAGTTGACTTAGGTTTACTTATTATATATTTAAGTACTTTAAAATGTTAATATATTGTTATATTTAAATAATAAAAAAATGATAAAAGGGCATTTCTTTAATGTGATTTTTCAGTTTTTCAAGAATCAATTTAGAAATCGATTAGGAATCGGAATCGTTTTATAAGTACCGGTTCGGCATCGGAATCGTAAAAATCCAAATGATACCCAACCCTAACTGTAACAGGTGAACCACCATTGTATTACTGAAAACCCAGGTTTAAATATGAAGTTAGCTTGCTAACCCTAAATCTTGCTTTATAGTATAGGCCTCAGGAAGGTGAGAATATAATGACCATTATCCTGACAAAGATGGAAGAGAGAGTGATCAGTACAGAGCAGTGGGATTCCCCTTCATGGATGCCTGACCGGTGCTATCGTAGCTTCACCTGCATGATATTAAGGAACAGCATGCAGACACACACCCACACACACACACACAATCTGCTTATCTAAAGCTATCTCATTCAGTTACACAGTATTACAATAAATACCTTATAATAATACTTAGAAATAGTATTAATAATTTACTGTTTTACATTTGTTTTATAACTTCTTTCGAATAAATTCCTTCTTTTCGGTTTTGCATTGGCACTGAGAATGGCACTGGTAAAAAATACATATGGTAAAAAATGGTATAACAGACCAACTCTCTTTCCTGGCTTTACTTAAGTAAATCTGGACAACGTGGCCCGAAGTGTGCTGCACAACCAACCTGGCACCGTCATGTTGTCATGAAGCAATATTTATTTCTGTTTTTAATTACGCAAAATGATTCCCATCTGTGTCGAAGTTATCGTTCCGCTTGTTAGTTATAAAAGGTTACAGCAGGGCCGTTGATTAATTGAGCATGTCTTCGACGCTGCCCTAGTCTAGGCCCTAGACCAACCAATTATCATAATCCTGAACTGTTTATTTTCCCTCCACTGCCAGTCATTATGGGGTGGCCTGTACTGGCCTGCTTTTACACAGCCCATCTCAGGATGAGAGGTGCTCGGTGCCTCTGTGACCGGCCAGTTAGAATATGTGGAGGTGGGATATGAGGACTGTCAGTCATTTAAAACATGTTCTTATGAGTGACAGTTGACCTACTTGTCTGATGGTCTGTCTTTCTGTCTGGGATATAGAGTTGATTATGTTTATGACACTGTGTTTATGGCACATGTGAAGGTAAAGGTCCTCTTTATGAACATTTTGGGCTAGAGCTGCTTTATGCATTTGTTTTTTTTCACATATTTTGGTCAAATATATATTTTCTTATGTTCAAATTTGTGTTTTTTTTCCATGCACTGGAAAAAAATGTTTCCAGTGCATGCCCTAATAATAAACACAGACCAGGACTATAATGAAATACAGTTAATGCAAGCTAGTTCAGGTGTCAAAGGAAGAGGGTGTTAACATTCCCAATTGGTATCCCCTAAAGCTAACTCAACTAAATTATTGTCTACAAACAAGGTTTTCCTTCTCATAGATACAGTAGAGGTGACAAGACCTCCACACAAACAATGTAAAATGACGTGGCAACATTTGGGAAAAGACCCATAGGAAAATATACATATCAATATTGAATCCTAGTCAAGTCTGCCAATATAGGCTACTAGTTATGTGTGATTAACACTGCGGATGTTAGCTGAAAGTTTTCAAAATTACAATGTTACCTGACCAAACATTGCTTGGGAACGTTACCAGATAACCTAAATCAATCAAATGTATTTTAAGATGCCCGTTTTACAACAGCAGTCATCCCAAAATGCTTTTAAAGATACCAGGCTTAAATCCCCAAAAAAGCAAGCAACAACAAGTGATGCACAGTGGCTAGGAAAAGAGACCTATAGAGGGACCGGACTAAAGGGGGATGTCTAGTCCTCTTCTGGCTGTACCAGGTGGGGAATCGACAGCTTTGCTGTCTTCAAACAACAATCTCAAGTGCCTACATTTTGTCAAATGTCATTTCAACTTTCAATGGAAATTAGTTCAATGCTCAAATAAAACCAAAATAGAGCTTTTTGTAAACAGACACCAGAGGTGGGTTTATCTTAGGCAGAAAGATAACCATGCAGAAAAGTACCTTATCTCGACTGTGAGGTTTGGTGGTGCATCTGATTATATTGTGTTGTTGCCATGGACAAATTGTTAGGATACATGGTATCATAGACTCCCATCAACAATCAGCAGATATTAAATCAGCGCCCTTAAGCTGGGCCAGCAGCACAAAAATGGTTCCCTGGCAACAGAATCAAGGGTTGGCTATGGCCATACCAGTGCCCTTGAACCCCACAGACAACCTGTGGGATGCTAAAGAGAAGAGAGTCCAAAAGCATAGACGTCAGAATGTGAAGAATCTGGAGAGATTCTGGATGAAGGAATGGTAACAGAACCTGTGCCATGTGTTCTCCAACCTGATCACACAAGACTTTATATCTTGGCAAAGTATTAAATGAAGTGGCGCTAACAAATGTGGAGTCACAAACAGCTTCTTTAAATATTAAAAAAATATTTCTTTGTGATAATACTTCACTTTAAATAGTATTATTATTTTTTATATTTTGAACTACGATCTAGAGGCTAAACAAAGATTTTATAGCCTGATTTGCTCATATTTTCCAAGTGTGCCAGTGTTATTGGAGGGAACTGAACATTACAGCGGTCAAGGTTTGGAATGTAACCACAAGTTCTCCAACTTTGCCTGGAGCACCAGCATGAGGCACCGCAAATTGGCACAGCACTCCCTGGGATAATGGATAAAGAAGCCGGATTATCTATAGTGGGCTCTAAAATTGCTGGCTCCTCTAACTGGCAATGCACAAACAATACCTTACAAAAATAAACAATATAACTATAGCGATAAACTGTCACACTGTCCCTGGTTGGGATGGTGTGGCAGGTGAACTGGGACATGGACTTTGATTGTGTATATACTGTAGATTTATTCAAGTTTATTTGTGTTTATTGCCAGTGCATATACAGTAGGTACTGTTGATTTATGTTCTATTTGTATATATATGGGTTAATACAGGGGATTTATGTTATATGTTATTGTTGTTAAGTGTGTGCCACTCCCTGTTCTACTGTTGCCTGATCAGGTTGATTGAGAGACCGCTCTAATTAGTAATCGCTTCCAGCCGGTCTCCTTTCAACCCTGTTTAATGCTCAGTAGAACAGAGAGTGGTGCGATTCATTATTATATTGTTACTGTTGGAAGACTGTCGTCCAGTAGGTAGTATTGATATATGTATGTGTAGTTGTGAAAAGAGTGCAGTTGTAATGAATCACTCTGTAATGATTCACTCCAAAAATGTAAAATAACAATGTTTATTTTGGTACTGACGAAGGCAGAATGTAGGCTAAGGTACAACGGAACATCCAAGGTAGAATCTTCAAACAACAATGCAGGGGTCAGGCCGGAATCACAAGACAGGAATAAATGCTAAGGTACAAAGGTAAATCCAAAGGCAGAATACGTCAACACAAT
>JACXGM010039614.1:0-10531 GCA_016801145.1 Umbra pygmaea
TGTGTGTGTGTGTGTGTGTGTGTGTGTGTTTGGTTGGTCTTTGTGTGTGTGTGTTTAGAGACCAGTACAGATCAGCAGATATCAGTAAAGACCAGTACAGACCAGGACAGAGCAGTAGATATCAGTGAAGACCAGTAGAGACCAGTACAGAGCAGTAGATATCAGTGAAGACCAGTAGACCGTAGAGACCTGTACAGATCAGTAGATATCAGTAAAGACCAGTAGAGACCATAGAGACCAATACAGATCAGTAGATATCAGTAAAGACCAGTAGAGACCAATATAGAGTGGTACACTTGAACACTTATATTGTTAAGTAAGACCAATAGTACTAGGTTGACTATCTATTAAAGTGCTGTGTCATGTTAATTAACCAGTTGCCATGTTTATAACTCCCAGGGGAGAACCCTTTGATCTTGTTTTTAGTTAAACCCTTTGATCTCTCAACGAGCACCTGTGATGTGTGACACACTATAGCTGTTATAAATCTCCTCAGATTTAGTGTAATTGTGAAGGCATACCCAGCTAGCACAGTGGGTCTGGCCCGATTCTGGCTGAGAGTCGGGGCACTCGGCTAAGAGTCAGACTCGGCAGACGTCATGTGGCCCGAGTCTGGGCAGACATCTGTAATATCACTTGCGGCTGGGATATGGCAAAGGAGCTCTAGCCGAGTACAGCAGCACATGCGCTAGCTGGCCCTGGGGGGGTCGCTCGAGCGAAATGGTTCAGCTGACATCATCAAGCAATACAGCTACGGAGAAAAAAGTCTACATACATTTTCAGGTACGGTAAGTTGAATATTCTGACTCAATATAGGAATATAGCTGTTTGGCATTTTGTTTAATAAATGTATATGCGTACAATTGTGTCTACGTTATGACATTAGCTAACGTTACATCGAGTATTTCAGTGTACAGCATCCGTAACTTGTTCAATATTACTTAGCTAGCTAACGTTAGAGACAGCTAGCTAACTAGTTAAGAACTGACTGAAAGCTGTGTGTGTGTTGTAAAAGTAATTCTTTTTTGTCGTCATTGCTGAGCAAGCATTTATAGTCAATTCTTACAACGGTACAGTGTTTTTTTTAAGTACAATGCAGTTACCGGTAATACATGCATTTTAAAGTAATTCCATTGTCTATCTGTCATAGTTTGTGGACGAGTCTCTACAGCTAAACCATGCAGTTACCGGTAATAGTACATGCATTTTAAAGTAATTACATTGTCTATCTGTCATATTTTGTGGACGAGTCTCTGCAGCTAAACCATGCAGTTACCGGTAATAGTACATGCATTTTAAAGTAATTACATTGTCTATCTGTTATAGTTTGTGGACGAGTCTCTGTAGCTCAACCTCTGCACAAGTTATTAATAAGTTTTTGAGCAGTTTTAAAACTGACTGTTGTGTCAAACTCTTAACTACCATTGTTTAAGTCAACTTTCTTGCTTTCTCTGTGCTAGGCTGTTTGTTCCAATCTCCATCTGCAAGACCAGACCAAGTAAATGTGAGTGATCAATGAGAATTGTCAATTAGTTTACTCTAGTTTCACAAGAACATCTGTCTCTTTACATGGTCTTAGATTTAGCATTATGAAAGGTACAAATAATTGTACCCAGCATTATTATACATTCCTTTTTAGTTTCCTTTTTCCTCCAAGTGCAACTTAAGAAAATCTAGAAGCAACATTTTGCACTATGAACCAAAACAAGATAATTTGACCACATCACCCCAGGGGCCTATACTACGAAGAAAGATTTGGGGTTAGCAAGGTAACTTCAGGTTTAACCCTGGGTTTTCAGTTTCACGATGTTGGGTCATCTGTTACCGGGTTTCATCGCCATATGCGAACCTAAAGTCACCGTAGAGACAGTATTACTATTTACTCCTACAGAACTTGTTTAACAACCAAGTATTTTGACATTGATTAATTTACACAACCCGTACATTTTCTATTTGTTCCCATGACAGTTTAACACCGTCAGGGTTGCAAATGAAAGAATACGATAAATAAAATTGATATACACGATCAGCATTAGCAGCACTTTGGTTTAATGGAATACAAAATTGTAATTAGCCTATAGTCAGTGATATCGATTTCCTGGGCATTTATAAATACACGGGTGGCAATTTCTTCGTAACTTCCCTTCCTACTTAATGTCTGGATTATATTTTGTATGCTCTTCATATTTCTCTATAATTATCATTTACTACATTTGAGCGAAATATGCGGCTCTCATAGACTTGTTGGTGTATGCGATTGGTCTGATGGTGCACACACCGCCCCTTTTATGTGAACGCACTCGTCACTACATGGGGAAATCCTGGATTGATTTAACGAATTGATAACCACGGTCGTGACATCTCTTATCTAGATAGAAATTGTTAGGTTCAGTGAAGACAGATAATGAAAAGAAAACCAGGGCATGTTGAAAATGCTTCGTAGTATAGGCCCCAGTTCTGGCACTTCAGTAGCTTCTAGTCCAGGCAAGAGCTCACTTTAAACAAATGTTATTAACTTACAAAACACTTAATGGACTTGCAACATCCTCTCACAGACCTCCCTATATGTTACAGCCCTAAAGGACACTCCAATCTCAGGATGCTATATACAGTATTTGGTGGTCCCCAGAATTAAAAGAAACACAGCAGCGAACAGAGCTTTCTCATATAGAGCCCTTTTCTGAACAGTCTTCCAGGTTAAATCAGAGAGAGACACAGTCCCAGTATTTAAACCTAGACTTTAAATGTAGGTTTTCAGCCAGTCCTATGGTCAGCCTTAGTGTGAGGTTTTTATTTCACCTGTATTTAGTTAGGCTGCACTAACTTTCGAATTGGTAGGGGAACCCACTAGCTATCACCCCCCCCCTTCATGTTTATATAGTCTTGCCATACTTAACTTAAATATCTATCTATATACCTAACTTTTCTTTATTCTATCCCGTCCTATCATGTCCTCACCCCACCCCTACTTGGGTTTGGGGCTAAGTCTGCTCTCAGGTCTTGGGATCAATATAGGCTGCTGTAGTCTTCTCCTTCAGCCTGACTGGTTCTTCAAGTCAGCGGTCCTCGATGCTGGTCCTGGTCCTGACACACAACTGCTCCTGGCCCCCTTATTAAATGACTGCTGCTTCCATGGACCAGCTGAGCACAAATGAACTCACGGTGCCTAACAGGGGTGTACCGTACTGGCCACATCCCATACCCATGGACTACACCATTTGTTAAACCAACTGACTTTGGAGAAGGAGATCACTCTCTGAATCACCTCCCAAGGTTTCTTCCTTTCTTTTGAGTTTTCCCTTTGTCTTATCTGAGGGTTTATGTCAGATCTATTTTATGACATACACTGATCAGCCGTAACATTGTGACCACTGACAGGTGAAGTGAATAACACTGATAATCTTGTTATCATGGCACTTGTCAATGCGTGGGATATATTTAGGCAGCAAGTGAATATTTTGCCCTCAAAGTTGACGTGTTAGACGAGTCAGGGCTGTTGATGGCTAAAAGGGACCTACACAATATTAACCAGGTAATCATAATGTTATGGCTGATTGGTGTAAATGGGCATCTGTAATGCTCTTTGTGACATTGCTTATACAAAGGCTATATACAGTTGTATGCAAATGTTTAAGCACCCCTGACAATTACCCCTGATAAAAAATTAGAAAGGTGTATAAATTTGGGCACCCTTGTCATTTTGTTGATTTGAATACCTGTAACTAGGTATCACTGATTAATTGTAGCACACAATTGGTTTGGTGAGTTAATTAGGCCTTGAACTTCATAGACAGGAGCATCCAATCATGAAAAAAAGGTATTTAAGGTGGCCAATTGCAAGGTGTTGTTCTCTTTGACTCTCTTCTGAAGAGTGGCAACATAGGGGCCTCAAAATCTCAAATGACCTGAAAACAAAGATTGTTCAACATTATAGTTTACATTTAGTTACACAAATCTATTACAGAAATTTAAGCTGTCAGTGTCCACTGTTAAGGAACATAGTCAGGAAATGGAAGACCACAGGCACAGTTCTGTACTGTGTTCTTCAGTTACTTGATAGATCACAATATAATTGCTAATCCAAACACACAATTATTAATACATGTATAAATTGTAAGGGTTGTCTATAAATATAATTTGATTTAAAGATGCACCTTAGAACCCTATCCTACTGTGTCACTGTGCTTACATACCGCATCAATTCAGCTTGGCTGATGCACAGACCATGTGGTTTTAGCTAAAGCTTATTTTTTTAACAGTTCTGGGGCCTCATTTATAAACGTGGTGTATGCACAAAAGACGTACGCAGCTCTCTACGCATTAATTGGGATTTATAAAAAGCAAAGTTGACGGGAAAATGTGCGGTCCTTCATGGCAACTCTGATCCATGCGTCCGCACAAAAACAGGTGAATTGAGAAATGGCGACACCGCCGGCAGATGGATGGCACACATGAAGCTGTCTGAAACTGCAGACCGTTGTGTAGCTACACGAAATCGAAATACTGCCTCATTAATAATATGAACAGTTCACAAAGCCATTCTCAAAATCAACAGCCAGTCGTGAAATACAAATAAAATAAAACAAGATTGTAGCCAAAGTAAATGCAAATAAAGACACATTTGCAAAAAGAACACTCAAATATGTTCTGTAATTATATTGGCATGTTATGTAATTCATCCTCGTAAATAATACGGTAAACACAAAAAAATCATGTTTAAAACTAATATTCTTGTGGATGTCCCTGTCTGGCAGAGCAGAAAGACAAATAGATGATATTTAAATAAATGAATAGATAGTCATCATTGTCCATTGGGTAAAGTAGTTTTCATATTATACGTCGTCATCAGCTACAGAATCATAATGTTCATTTATGCGTTTAGTTTAATTCTTATGTGTTCCATCGTGACGCATGTCTTAACCATTTTGAAAGGTGCAATAAAATACATTTACGCAGAACTAGGGCTGCACGATATTGGAAATAAATTACATTGCGATATTTTGTTTCCCAACGATATATATTGCGATATTGCAAGCCATCAATGTAGGCTACAGTCAATAATTACCATTCCATGATACTAATAATTTCACTAGTAAACAAGATTCATTCTCTGTAAACAGTAAAGCAGTACACATTTTTTTATAAAACAACAGCTTTACACCAATCCCCGATTGGTTTATAAAATATAACTGAAATAGAACTTATAAGCATTTTGTTTCACAATCTTTTGTTTTGGAGTCAACTTTTTTTAGCCAACGTGCCATAGTAAAACAGTGTTGGTCATCTTCATATTCATGGCTAAGCAAATGCGACGGCGTGTAATTGTAACATATCTTTACAATATTAAACGTTATGAAACGTTATTGCGTTTGTTATTTCTTTCTGTCGTTGACAGCCTTTCTGGTAACGTGTCACACTGGCAAAGGCATCGCAAATAGTGTTTTGTTTTGAGCTTTGTGGGGCCGTTTTAAGTGATCAGACAAATGGGTGGTTTTCCCTTGTATTGTTGCCACAACTTTATAACACTCCTGACTGTAATGAATCACTTTCAAATGTAAAAAGAACACTGTTTAAAATAAAAACAGGTATAATCCAAAAGGCAGAAGTACAGACGGTAACCAAGGCAGACTCATTAACTAATAAACAGCAGGGTTCAGGCCAGTATAGCAACACAAGATATTGGCAAAGGTACAAAAGGATATCCAAGGCAGACTATGTCACAGACAAAGCTAAGGTCATAACCGGAACAAACAATATAAGACTATAATGCTCAGTAGAGAATGAATGGAATACTCACAAATACCTCGCAAAGAGGCAAGGAGAGGTTTGTGACTTAAATATGGACTGGGTGAGTGCAGGTGTACAGAATTAGCCTGATTGAGTCCGGGCTATGGGAATTGTAGTTCTGAAACATGCAGGATTAGGGAAGCTGTAGTCCACAGGAAGGAGAACTGGGGAATGGGAATTGTAGTTCTGAGCAACATATACCAAGGAAGTGACAGTTTCCAGGGAAGGGGAACTGGGAAACGTTACACTGACAAAGTACCTGTTTCTGGTCATCCTATTTTTTGTAGCCGAAATAGTCCCAAAGATGTTTACCTTATTTTTGGTACGAAACCATCCTTTTTTTCCTGCGTAATACATATCCTCTTCGTCGCTCATCTTTCGCTAGTACAGGTCTGTCACGTCTGCCAGTGACAGAGAATGTTGGCTGTGAGCAGCGGCACAACAACCAATCACAGCAAACCAATCACTGTGCAGGCATGCGGAGCGTGCATGTCATCCCAGCAACAAACCATTCAACAAACTTATGTAAACTGTGATGCTACCTATACTGTCATTGGGTGCTACCCATCTTCACATCGCATGTTCCGGCGATGTGACTATCGCACATGCGCACATCGCGATGTCGATGCTAAAACACAACATCGTTCAGCCCTACGCAGAACTATTGCCCATTTGTAATTACATTAATAGCGACATCTGTAGATTGAGATACAGTCAAGTCAAATGGATGGTTATAAAAAGCCATTCCATTACAATGCGTATTGACGCACAATGGCTGATCTTGCGCTGTTAGAAAATAATAATAATAGCCTAATAGTGCATTTTATTTAGTGGCACCTGTTATAATAACAGGATTTCTGGCGACTGGCACTTTCCACATGGAATTGGCTGACAGGTCAGAATTATTTGAGCCAACCCTTAGCCGGGTTATGCCAGACGTGTTAATGGCATGTGGCATAATTAGCCTACATGAAGTTTCCGTAGGCTACACCGCGGGTGAACAGGCAAACACAAAAGCACAATTTGTAGCTATGTCCGGTTTGCCAAATGTATCAGTTCTATTGACTGCACTCATGTTGCCATAAGGGCACCGAATGAGAAAGAAAATGCTGTCATTAATTGTAAGCATTTTCATTCCATCAATGTCCAAATAATTTATGATGCAGACATGTTGCTCACTAATTTAACTAATCTTCCCCCAACCGTGGCAGACTTTTGCGATGAAGCGCTAGACGCTTTTTCGCATCAACATTGGTGTCTGACCACTTTTTTTTATTTCGGCCATGGTCCGACTCTCAGGCTACATTCACAGTGTCTACAAACTTTTGCCACTCCAACGCCTTTTTGGCATTAGTAATGGCCACACTGTGCCCTCCAAACAACATATTCCTCCTCTTTTACACCTCGCCAACAATAATTGAGTGAAGTTTCTTTTTTTGGTTTTCCTCTCTCTGTTTGGGCCTAAAAAAAAAATGTTTGGTTCCTGTTGGTTGTCAGTTGAGGTCATGGGTCGGTAGGGATTTATTTTTCTTTTTTTTTTTTTTTTTCGCAGTGGCAGCAAGGGATAGATAGGATTTTTTTAATAACATAGCCTACCTGTACTACATGTACAGTACCACCTTGTGTGTCCCAGAAAGTTACATACACACACACACACACACACAGAAAAGCCCGCTCCCCAGAATGTAATATTTCAGCTCGTCTTTTTTGGTCTGTACAACTTTCGGCAGGGGCATATTAAGTTACTGTGGACAAAACAGCATCTCGAATGTGGACGGAGTGCACACTAGCCCTAAAATGACCCAGCAGCAAATAAATACAAATGTTGAGAAATAACATTACTATATCATTTAGTACTACAGCCTACTATCCGATGTGATATTATTACAAATTCCCCAAAATTGATCACTGATAGTGTTTTTAGAATTAGACATAATCTTATGTATGAATCTGTTGTTATTAATAGCATATTCATGTAACACATCTATTAAATTCATTGCTAATAGTTATTGAGTTTTTGTGAACAGAGTATCGTCAATAAACAATAATATTAAAAAAATAGGCCTATTCCTGATATTTGGCCAACTACCAATAGCTGGAAGGAAGATTGGTTTTGCCTTAATAGGCTAATGTTAACATATATGGTGACTTAGCCAATATAATGTGACTACCTCTGAGGTTGGTTTACGTTGCGTTCCCTGCTGTGTTTTGCAACTCTTGGATGAAGGATGTGGACCGTGTATCATGTTAGTGAAGAAGAAACTCATATTTCTCACTTTGCTGTGCACTGACCGGTTTTCAGATGTCGGGAGCGAGATTGTAAGGTGCACTGAGTCTCTAGCGTTTGACTTCATTGTCCGACATTGTTGACGGTGACCAGCGCAATATACTTCATTTGAATGTTTGGATTTGATCAAAGCAATGTCTTTCAATGATATTTTCAAATAAGTTATTTATTTTATTATTTTCATTATTCAATAAATGAACACTTCCAAATCTTATTTTCTATTTTGCCTGCAGCATTTTATGTTTGCATGATAGACTGTGCTTGATTAAGTCTGCTGTCGAATCGCGACCTGCAGATCAAACAGACGACTAAATTGAAGTAACGCCAAGAAGCTTGGCTTTTAACTCTGTAAAAGGAATTGTTCAAAAGTAATAATATATAGGCCTATGAATCGCATACAACACCTGCGCTAATGCAACACAACGAAATCGTGGAGATTTACAGCACAATGAAAGTGGGTCGTTATTTTCGTTGATTTGAGGTAGCCTACTGAGCGATGCACATCTAATACTAATCACAATAAATATGTTACAGTAAACAACACTGCAAGGACATGAATAAAAATATCATAAACAAGACTCAACAGACAAGGCTGATAAGATAACTAACAAACAAATTAGCTGCGTTGATGAGGTACGGAGCAGCCGCATCACCTGCTATTCCTGTTCTGTACTAAAATGTGGTTGCGATCCCTGCTATTTTTTGCAACTCTTGAATGAAGGGTTAATGTTGACCGTGTGTCATGTTAGTGAAGAAGAAACTCAATTCTCACTTTGCTGTGCAATCACCGGTTTGCAGATGTCGGGAGCGAGATTGTAATGCGCAATGAGTCTCTAGCGTTTGAATGTATTGTCCGACTTTGGTGACAGTGACCAGCGCAATGTACTATGTTTGAATGTTTCGATTTGTTTCGATTTGTTACGTCTGTTTGAGTCTTGTTTAGGATTATTTTATTTATGTCCTTGCAGTGTTGTTTACTGTAACATATTTCTTGTGATTAGTATTAGATCGTGCATCGCTCAGTAGACTACCTCAAATCAACGAAAATAACGTTCTGTACAAAAACAGTAGGTCATAAAAAATAAATTTGGGTCGCACATAAATTGACAGGTTCGGTCGGAAACCGGAACCCAAAAATGTTTTTGTTAGGCCTTGCCATGATTTCTCAATGAATGAGTATTAATTTCGGGGCGTTTCACTGACTATTTATGGGCAATTATGGGCGTGACATGCAGCCGCAAAAGTTGCGCCACATTTAGAGTTGATTGTGATGTATAAAGGGAAAACGGCGTAGAACGTGCGTGCGCACGGTTTTATAAATCTTAATGTTTCTTTGTACACACGTCTTATATTTTGTCCGTACGCCACTTCGGGCTGCGAATCCATCGCAAAGTTTTATAAATGAGGCCCCTGGAAACTGCTTTCCTCTCACATATTTTGTGTATGTATGTTGATTTGTTTCTCACCTACTAGGCTTGGTCCTTCAGTACATGCTGTCACATTAAATAGTCTGCCCTAGCTTCAGCCATAGAGTTAGTGTTGCAGTCAGCCTATACCTCTATTGTAATGTAAAGATAATAATACATTAGGTCCATGTTATCACATCTACTCTGCTGGCCTGGATACAGTTGTGGTCCTACTATTCACTCTGGCCCTCTCATCCCTCCTTTAACAACTTGATTTTACATGGCAAGCACAGAGCATTTCCTGGTTTAGTGTTCTATTATATAAAAATGTATACAGGTCCTTCTCAAGAAATTAGCATATTGTGATAAAGTTCATTATTTTCTATAATGTAATGATAAAAATTAAACTTTCATATATTTTAGATTCATTACACACCAACTGAAATATTTCAGGTCATTTATTGTTTTAATACTGATGATTTTGGTAGATACAGTGACAAGTTAGAAAGACGGGTACATTTTAAAGCTTTTAAATAGCAGATACAATGAGTGTCTATGGAGAATGTGAGTTTCAAACAAATGGTCATAGTGTAAAAACTATTGTGTTTATGGCTTAGATTTTTACATTGTTAGTAACAGCAGAAATAGATGAATGTTTTGATATAACATTTGTGAATGTGGAGTGAAAACTGTAGGAATGGTGGCAGTTTAGAAAGTCACATGATTTGGCAGTTGGTAGCAGCTCACTCTAACACCAGAGTTCCATTCTGTGCACCTTCATTAATTGGTGACAGAGAGCAGTTAAGAAGAAACTGATAATTTTAAGATGAGTAGTGAAGGTATAGCTGTCTTCACACGGCTCTGGTTTCAAAACTATACAACCCACAGCTTAGAAACTTATATTGTTGGAATCCTAAGAACCAGGTCGACAGTTTGATATATAATATGTCTATGAAACCCTAAAACTGTAGACACAGTGTGTGTGGTTGTCCTGTGTGTGTGTGTGGTTGTCCTGTGTGTGTGTGGTTGTCCTGTGTGTGTGTGGTTGGCC
>JACXGM010039615.1:0-10545 GCA_016801145.1 Umbra pygmaea
CTTGTGTGCATTTGTAATTTTTTTTTTGCCTTTGTGAATTGTGTGTGCATTTATGAATTTTGTGTGCATTTGTGAATTTTGTGTGCATTTGTGAATCTTCTGTGCTTTTTAAATTTTGTGTGTGCATTTGTGAATCCTGCATGTGCATATGTGAATGTAGTGTGTGCATTTATCTTTATTGAGACTCTTTTAGCTCCATATCTAACAACACAGGAGTTGACTCTGCAGTGTAGGAATTTGGATGAAGTGTGATCTGTGCCTTAATTTGCGTTATTTCAACTCATTCAGACTGGCAAACCTGTCCACTACACACCCAACAGGGGTGGTCAGATCGATCCAAAAATATAGATACAATTTTTAGTTTTTGATTCTAGCGTTAATGGGATCAGATACTAATTTCAGTTTCTCTCTTCTACGTTGTAGCCTACCCATTTCATCAAAGAATAGAACTACCAGTGCAATGTTCCGTTGTCGTGAACACACACACACACACACACACACACACACACACACACAGAAACTAAGAGATAAACGGAGCGAGAATGCAAGCTACGGTAGTTAACGGAGCACAACAGGTGACACCAAAGCCACAAAAAAATGCACCTAGTCGCCACAGTTAGTAGGATTGTCTGTTTGTAAAATTGCATCTCTTTTTGGGGTTGGTGAAAGAATCCTTTATCATAAAAACCAACCTTGTGTCATATCCTTGGTTCCTCCAGCTGCGTTTTTTACATTCACAATCTGTTTCTACCTCCCACTCTTGGCTTGCTTGCTATGGCTGAACGATTAAGTTCATTATCTTAAGGATGTGGAAAAACAGAAATAAATATATACGGAAATAAATAAATACAGAAATAAACAAATATGTAAATAAATTAATATACAAAGAATAAATACAGAAATAAATGATCACAGAAATAAATAAATAAATAAATAGGGAAATAATATTAATTAATAAATGTATCATTTTATATTTTTAGTTTTTTTTATTGATGCATATATTTATTTATTTATTTATTTCTTATTTTGGCAGACTTGGTCCTCCATACATCACTTCCCCAATCTCATTTATAATATCATTTACAAAGATTATTCATTTTTTTAACATGTTATCAAATAAAACAGTTTTTCAATAAGTATATTTGAGTTTAACCACAACATTTGTTGTAATATTAATGTTCTGTATTCTCCGGTGGATTAAATTGAAATTGCAACTGACTTTCTACAGCCTGTTTAAAAATATTGAAATCTTATTAAAAAAAAATCAAATTGGCGGAGGTTAGCTGGCTGGGCTAAATTATGTTTACTAAATGTGACAGTTTGAATAACCTGTAGGCTTAAGCCAGGGTCCAACAGCCCTATCAGACCAGTTGGTCTGTGTGGCAGGACAAGCTATGTCATGATAGTCAGTAACTTCTCCAGAAATTCCAGCACAAGGCAGCGCATTTCTTTTTTAGTTTAAGGAAATAGCTTTTGCCTATGGGGGAGTACCAAATGACAGGCTTCTAATATTGTGGGATACATGCCCCCCCCCCCCACCACAGCTCCTACGCCCATGCTGGAACCAACAACAAAGTACTAGTACAATATTTATTTATAATACTGTAATCTGTAAATGTTTTCTCCCTATTCACAACATTGTAGGTGGTCGCCATTTGTTTTTTGATTTTGCTTGGACCCAATTTTGGAGCAGGCCAACATTCATTGGTGTGATTGTCAGAGACGTTTTTACAATTTATAATAGCCTACTTTTAAAATGATTTTACCTTTGCGTTTGTCTTTTGATGAATTATGGAAGAAGAAGAAGAAAAAGAAGAAGAAGAAGAAGTTTTATTTATATAGCGCCTTTCCTTACCTCAAGGTCGCTTTTTGAATTATGTGATGACGTTATGAGATAAAAAGGCGATGGAAAACATTTTGTCGAATGAATTATAATGTAGCAAAAATGACATTAAATAACAGATTTTGATCAGATTGCTCAAAAATTATAAAATGATTTATATTTCATGAAATTAAGCATATATCAGCTGTCTGGAAATTACCTGCATTACATTTCCCAGAGCTGTCAAATGCACTGCACCTACAAGGGAGACATCCAACTAATGGAAGCACCTAATTTGCTTTTTATTTGTTCAAATTTAAAATAGTCGAAAAATACACTAATATGAAAGGAAATAAATTGTGTTGTACAATGTAAATAATTATCTGCAAAAATAATTGCAGTTTCCTCAAATGATCACAATCCGGTAAATAGTCTATGTAATAGTAACTGCAACAGGCTTAATCACAACATTTAATATAGTACAGTCGTATACAAAAGTTTAGGCAACCGTGACAATTTGTGAAGGGGGAGGCTGCAGACCTACTGGACACATCAGGAATAACAGGGGCCTATAGTAAAACTGCCTGGGCCGTATATCTCAGGGCTCTACGCTAACTTTTTTCCCAAGGAGTACATGTACTGCTAAATGTACATGTACTGGGGCGCAGATGGCTCAGTGGGTAGGGAGTCAGACTTGTTGTCAGAAGGTTGCCAGTTCGATTCCTGACTGAGCCAAATGTTGTTGTGTCCTTGGGCAAGACACTTTACCCTAATTGCTCCCAGGTCGTTGCTGTAAATAAGAAATTGTTCTTAGTCAACTAACCTGGTTAAATAAAGGTTAAATAAAATAAAATAAAGAAAAGAAAATAAAAAACTGTCGGAGCACACAAAGAAATTTAGGAGCGCAGTTGGTGCATGACTACTTGCGGAATGTGGGAGTTGTAGTTTTTTTTTACAATTAAAAGCGGGGGGCGGGATGCATTATGGTAGGTTTAATCTTTACTTGCACACTGTGTTCGTAAATCATTTGTCCTTGTCTCACATGTCTATTTTTAGGAGCAAATACTCGTGAAATAAGGGCACTGTAGAGCTCTGTATCTAACGGCTCCAGGTCTGCAGCCATATAGGAAAGCTTCCATGATTTTCATTTAAAAATAATTGGGTGTTTGGATCAACAATTTTGGATCAATAATTTTGATATATCAAATAACTGAAGGACAGTAATATTTCAGTATTGGAATTAGGTTCATTTGATGAACAGAAAATGTGCAATATGAATTAAAACAAAATTAGACAGGCGCATAAATTTGGGCACCCTTCTCATTTTGTTGATTTGAAAACCTGTAACTACCTAGCACTGATTAATTGGAACACAATTGGTTTGGTGAGCTCATTAAGCCTTGAACTTCATAGACAGGTGTATTCAATAATGAGAAAAGGTATTTAAGGTGGTCAATTGCAAGTTGTTGTTCTCTTTGACTCTCCTCTGAAGAGTGGCAACATCAGGGCCTCAAAACAACTCTCAAATGACCTGAAAACAAAGATTGTTCAACATTATGAGTTAGGGGAACGCTGCAAAAAGTTATCACAGAGATTTAAGCTGTCAGTGTCCACTGTGAGGAACATAGTGAGGAACTGGAAGAAAGTTATTGTTAAGGCCAGAAGTGGCAGGCCAAGTACAATATCAGAGAGGCAAAGGCGTAGGATAGTGAGAACGGTCAAAAACACCCCACAGACCACCTTCAAATCCCTACAACATCATCTTGCTGCAGATGGTGTCACTGTGAATGATTCAACAATTTAGCGCACTTTGCACAAGGAGAAGCTGTACGGGAGAGTGATGTGGAAGAAGCCTTTTCTGCACACACGCCACAAACAGAGTCGCTTGAGGTATGCAAACCCACATTTGGACAAGCCAGATTCATGTTGGAAGAAGGTGCTGTGGACTGATGAAACAAAGATGGAGTTATTCGGTCATAACAAGGGGCTTTAAGCATGGCGGCAAGAGAACACAGCATTCCAGGACAAACACTTGCTACCCACAGTAAATTTTAGTGGAGGTTTCATCATGCTGTGGGGCTGTGTGGCCAGTGCCGGTACTGGGAATCTTGTTAAAGTTGAGGGTTGCATGGATTCCACTCTATCAGCAGATACTTGAGAATAATGTAAAGGAATCAGTCACAAAGTTGGAAGTTACGCCGGGGCTGGATATTTCAACAAGACAACGACCCAAAACACTGCTCAAAATTTACTCTGGCATTTATGCAGGGTCCAAAATACCTTTATCCAGAATCCAGACATTCATTACAGGCTATAGGAAGCGTCTAGAGGCTGTTATTTCTGTTAAAGAAGGCTAACCTAAATATTGATGTGATATTTCTGATAGGGTGCCCAAATGTATGCATCTGTCTAATTTCGTTTTTGATGCATATTGCACATTTTCTGTTCATCCAATAAACCTCATTTCACTACTGAAATATTACTGAGTCCTTCAGTTATTTATAAATGAAAATCGGAGCCCCTAAGTTGCTGCATTGCAGGACACTCTACATCCTGATTGTCAGTGGTTCGAGCCTGGCTATGGGTTCTCTACCTTTCACGAGGTAGCGCAAATTGGCATAGTGCTGCCCACGATTTGGGTTAGATAAATCAAATGATCTATCCTGCTACATCGCTCTCCAGCAACTCCTTGTGCCCAGATTGGGCACCTATAAATTAATTTGGTGAAGTATGTTTGCTGAGCTACTGTAGGGTTGCTAATTGAAAGCACTTTCCTTAATCAATCATTGATAACATTGACGATCAACCATCAATTAATCATAATTAAAAACAAACTATAGAAATCTTATAGGACTCATAGTTCTGTCAATATTATAGCCGAAGCCGCAGTAAAACGTTACAGGGCTAAATGCTGTTCCTCATCATGCTAACGAGACAGCTCCTGTATTTAACGTTTAAGCCATGTATACACTACATGATTTTAGCAACGATTTAGCTGTCCCAGACACATTTTTCATAGTCTGTGACAAAAGTCCCAGATCAGTGCCAAATCACTGCTCGCTCTCGTCACCGAAGTATGATGCATCTTTGCTAGGCTTTGAGTTTTCCCAGACACCCCGATTTTATTTTTTTATATTTTCGCTTTTCATAAGGGGCTTTGTGAAACCCGTGAGGACCTGTTGCCATTTGAGAGGGGGGCTTAATTCTTAAAAAATAGATTTGTTTTCTTCTGTACCGCACTATGTTTATGGTACCACAGCTCAAGGCTGGAGTTCTCACAGATTAGCTCCGCCGTAATGCAGTAATAGCTGGGAGAAGGCCATTAGTGCAGAGTAGTCAATACAACTACTCTAGTGCTGACTGCCTAATTGAACCACTGCAGAGTATGGTTTGACCAGTAAATATATTTTTGTCTGTGTTCCAAATGGCACTGCATTCCTTTTATAGTGCACTACTTTGTTCAAGGAATAAAGCTCTTAAAGTAGTGCACTAAATAGGGAATAGAAACCATAAACTCTGGTCAAAAGTACCTTTGGTCTCATTGTAACGAAATGTCTCTAAATTAGTGACTGACTATTTATTTGTCGGCACCCTTAGCTGCAATTAGTTAAGGAGGTGGAGATGGAACATAACACTAATAAAATATAGATAGGCTTGTCAAAATAAGAGGTATGCCCATTAACCCTGGCTTGTTCCTAATCACTATGAACTCTTCTTACCTCACATTAAATTAAATGTGTCCCATTGTTCTAAATGTGTTTTTCTATGGGTGGTCCACTCCTATGAGAATTATGAATGCTCTCTGCCAGAAATGCTCACTTCTACATGTTACTGGCTGTAAAAAGCAGAGGTCCTATTAAATGGGATCAGTTCTGACACACATTTTCAGAAAATCATTTTCATACCAAATAACTTTGACAACTGTGAACACGTGTGCATTAAACATACAGTCAGATTTTTGGACACTGGTAGTGAAAGTGCAGTTGTTCACCTAAAATGGCAAATTTTATGTAGCTATGTGCCAATATGTTCATTCCTTAAAACGTACTCAGCTTTAATTTTGAAGGGCCCTATCTTGCACCCGGTGCAACACAGCGCAAAGCCCGAACGTAAGTGTCTTTGCTAGTTTAAGACGATGCAGTTGTCAATTTGCCGTCCAGCACCCGCGTCATTTAAATAGCAAATGCACCTGTGCCCATCTTTGCTCCCATGGGCGTGCTGGTCTAACAGGGAGGTGTGTTCAGGATAATTCTTGGCGTAGTACTATATTGAGGCATCGGAAAGTGATCAACAAAAACCTGGTCTAAAGTCAATAGCGCAGCATTTCATTGTTATTTTAACAGCAAATTAGTCAAATGCACCTAGGCTTATACACAGCACGTGCACACTATGCTTGTTACACACACACAGGGAAGCGCAGCAGCACACAAACATGCAAAATATTAAAAATTAAAAGATTAAGGTGCAAATCCGCCATCATAATAGCAATGCGCCAAGGTACAAACGCGCCTGGCTCTTATAGGGAATGGGAGATGACACTCTGATTGGTTTGTTGCATGTTACAGTACACCTAAAACACACCCAGGAATTAATGAAGACACTTAGTACAACCCTTTTGAACCATGCATGGACTCTTTTTTCCGCCGTCAAACTAGCAAAAGTGGATTTGGACATGCCCAAAGCAAATTTGCGCAAAATAGCTAACTGAGCTATTATTAGTCATTCTACTGATTCTGCACATATTCTACATCTAGCCGAAATTAGGCTGCTTAAACCTTTAAAGTCTAACAGGGTTTACGAGTGCCTGGTACAAGGTTGACCTATTGGCCTCTGAAAGGGTCATACTTTGGCCTACAGTGAAGTGCCTTATAGCTCTGGATTCAGAAGACTCTTGGCTACAACATGAATAAATGAAATCCATCATTCTGAGACATTGATTTACATGGATTATGTCATCTATATCCCAAAAACAAATAAATAAATAAATAAATAAATAAATACAGAAGGTATGTTTATTTTCTGAGTTATTACGTGCTAATGTCAGCAACAAGCTTTGTACTAAATATGAACATGCACTTTGTCGCTGCTTTCTGGGCTTTACATGCTCTTCTTATTTTTGTCTCACTCTATTACTCACTCTCATCCTGCTTTTTATTGACCTTTTTTCCATGCACATCATCAACATGTTTGGTGACAAAAGGGGCAATACAGTACAATGAAAAGTACCTGAAATCCACAGTTAAATATGGTGGTGGATCATGCTTTCAGGTTGTTTTGCTACTAGTGGTCCTGGGGACCTTGATAAGGTTGATCGTATAATGAATTTGAAAAAGTACCAGGATTATTTTGCCTAAAACATTGTTTCGACCCTTTCAACATTTGTGCTGTGTTTGTGTGTTTGTTTTGTATTACAGCTGGCGGAAGCTTGCCCGTGTGTGCAGGATGCAGACAGCGGATCTACGATGAACAGTATCTCCAGGCACTTAACTCTGACTGGCACACTGTCTGCTTCAGGTGAGTGCTGCTAAGACAGTTTACCCAGTCTCTTCTGACTAAGAAAGTATGTACATGCTACCTATATTAATCATGATTGACTTGTTTCGGATATGAATTTACCCGTAAAATTGGAATTCTTGTTATTCAAGTCACATTTTACCACTCTACTTCTATCCTGAAGTAGGTTGTTATAATATGATGGTTTTGCATTGGCATTTTGGAGGATACCTCTACTAACCAAACACAGTCCAAGTTCTTGTATTAACAGTGGATTCCAGTCAAGCTCCTCAGTTTGATGTCTGTTTTGGGGATTTGTTAAGATACCTATTGATGTAATCCTTGTCAGCGTGTTGTTCTGGTCCCATTAAATTGACCATATGCTGGTAAAGAGTGCTAGTTATTGAACTTGGTGTTATAAGTACCCTTATAGTAACAGTGCATACATGTAGACAAGGGTGCCTTGATGTTATTATTGCACATGGATGCAGTTTGTCCACCTCTTTAAACCTTACCTTAAGTTATTATTTAAAGACCACTGTAAGCCTGGATGGAACCTAATGATATGTGTGAATTCATGTTGATGACTGACAGAGTGAGTGTTGTTCTAAATGTCCCACCCAAGAGACCTTTCAAAAGCCTCCATTGAAAATGATAAGAACACACTTTATTTAAATATGTTTTCACTTGATGGACTGTTAGGAAATCCATTACAACAGCAATTCAATTGTACATATTATCACTACTTTATAACCACAACATCAAATGTGGGTTATCGATTAGCTATACAGTATGACAAGCTAGCTGTAAGGAGCATTCACCTCGTCACTGTTTTATTTCCCTGTAAAACTCATCGTAACTTAATAATTATATATCCTAATAAATTAATTGTTAACAAACTGTAGCCTAATTAACTGTAAACTAGATTTTCCAGTCGTAGTGGAGGACCACCAAAAATCATTAACTCATAACATCAAGTTAACCTCCATATGATTGTAATTGTCTCAGGAAAATAAGGAGTTCCCTCTTCCATTTTTCTGCGTAGTTCATTCATTTTACAGACTATTGCCCACTGTGACAAAATAACAAATTGTCTTTTGCTGTTAATAATACTTTACCATCATGTTGTGTTACTGTCACACCTGTCATAATTCTATTTTCGTTCCTGTTTTGCAGTCAAATTACAGGTTTGAAAATCCCACGTTGAGATTAACAACACTTGAATAAATATGTGTGCGCGCACACACACACATATATACACTGCTCAAAAAAATAAAGGGAACACTTAAACAACACAATGTAACTCCCAGTCAATCACACTTCTGTAAAATCACACTGTCCACTCAGGAAGCAACACTGATTGACAATCAATTTCACATGCTGTTGTGCAAATGGAATAGAAAACAGGTGGAAATTATAGGCAATTAGCAAGACACCCCCCAATAAAGGAGTGGTTCTGCAGGTGGTGACCACAGACCACTTCTCAGTTCCTATGCTTGCTGGCTGATGTTTTGGTCACTTTTGAATGCTGGCGGTGCTTTCACTCTAGTGGTAGCATGAGACTGAGTCTACAACCCACACAAGTGGCTCAGTTACTGCAGCTCATCCAGGATGGCACATCAATGCGAGCTGTGGCAAGAAGGTTTGCTGTGTCTGTGAGCATAGTGTCCAGAGCATCGAGGCGCTAATAGGAGACAGGCAAGTACATCAGGAGACATAGAGGCGGCCGTAGGAGGGCAACTACCCAGCAGTAGGACCGCTACCTCTGCCTTTGTGCAAGGAGGAGCAGGAGGAGCACTGCCAGAACCATGCAAAATGACCACCAACAGGCCAAAAATGTGCATGTGTCCGCTCAAACAGTCAGAAACAGAGCATGAGGGTGGTACGAGGGCCCGACATCCACAGGTGGGGGTTGTGCCTACAGCCCAACACTGTGCAGGACGTTTGGCATTTGCCAGGGAACACCAAGAATAGCAAATGCGCCACTGGCGCCCAGGCGTTGTAGGGAGGTCATACCGGCACCTGGAGGCCACACACACTACTGATCCTCATTTTGACTTGTTTTAAGGACATTATATCAAAGTTGGCTCAGCCTGTAGTGTGCTTTTCAACTTTGATTATGAGTGTGACTCCATATCCAGACCTCCATGGGTTGATAAATTTGATTTCCATCAATACTTTCTGTGTGATTTTGTCGTCAGCACATTCAACTATGTAAAGACAAAAGTATTTCATACGATTCACTCAGATTCACACATTCATTCAGATCTAGGATGTGTTAACTTAGTGTTCCCTTTATTTTTTGAGCAGTGTATGTATGTATGTATGTATGTATGTATGTATGTATGTATGTATGTATGTATGTATGTATGTATGTATGTATGTATGTATGTATGTATGTATGTATGTATGTGTGTATGTGTGTATGTGTGTATACAGGTCCTTCTCAAGAAATTAGCATATTGTGATAAAGTTAATTATTTTCTATAATGTAATGATAAAAATTAAACTTTCATATATTTCAGATTCATTGCACACCAACTGAAATATTTCAGGTAATTTATTGTTTTAATACTGATGATTTTGGCATACAGCTCATGAAAACCCAAAATTCCTATTTCAAAGAATTGGCATATTTCATCTGACCAATAAAATAAGTGTTTGTAATACAAAAAAAAGAAAAAGTTAACCTTCAAGTAATTATGTTCAGTTATGCACTCAATACTAGGACGGGAATCCTTTTGCAGAAATGCCTGCTTCAATGCGGCGTGGCATGGAGTCAATCAGCCTGTGGCACTGCTGATGTGTGATGGAGGCCCAGGATGCTTCGATAGCGGCCTTAAGCTCATCCAGAGTGTTGGGTCTTGCGTCTCTCAACTTCCTCTTTACAATATCCCACAGATTCTCTATGGGGTTCAGGTCAGGAGAGTTGGCAGGCCAATTGAGCACAGTAATACCATGGTCAGTAAACCATTTACCAGTGGTATTGGCACTGTGAGCAGGTGCCAGGTCGTGCTGAAAAATGAAATCCTCATCTCCATGAAGCTTTTCAGCAGATGGAAGCATGAAATGCTCCAAAATCTCCTGATAGCTAGCTGCATTGACCCTGCCCTTGATAAAACACAGTGGACCAACACCAGCAGCTGACATGGCACCCCAGACCATCACTGAATGTGGGTACTTGACACTGGACTTCAGGCATTTTGGCATTTCCTTCTCCCCAGTCTTCC